>SJYA01001459.1:1801244-1816713 GCA_006410615.1 Neotragus moschatus
TTTTTTTTTTTTTTTTTTACTTAAAAAATTTTTTTTTCTTCCAGGTAGTTAGCTGTACACTTAGTATTAAAAGTTGTTAAATAAATAAATAAATGTATATTTATTGCCATTTATTATGTGCAATATTCAGTAAGAAGTAGAAGTCATTTAAGAGAAAAATAAATGTAGTGTATTATACGTACCTCCCAATCTTCTTCAGGAAACAATACAAACACATGCATAAAAGATTACACTTTTGATAAAAGGCAACACTTGATGTCAAAGAAGTGGAGCTGCTGATATTGATTTAAACAAGTCAGTATGTATATTGAGAAGCAAAAATGCTGATGATGATGCCTGACACATTTTAGATGCTTAAAAGTCATTGTTTGAATGAATACATTTTTAAACTGTTTATATAATAAGTACTTACTCCAAGTCCCTTATCACACAACAACCCTTAGAGAAGACGTGATCAACACCACTTCTCAGAGGAGAAAACTGATGAACAGGGAAGCTCCTCTAATACTCTGCTCATGGTGGGTAGAGGATAGAGTAGAGGGTTTCATATCCACATCTGTTTAACTCTAGAGCCACAGTTTCGAAGTGGCCACAATAAAAAAGTTACCTCTGCAAGAAGCAATGTAATGGGGTAGGGAAATATAGGTCATGGAGTTATTCAATAAGCCATTCTTGAAACTATTACTACTGAACACTCACTGAGTAAAACTGGACAGTTTCCTTATGAAGTTCAAAGACTAATCAAAAGATAACAATAAAAAACCCTCACAAAATAAATGTAAAATTAAAATTCTAATCATATCAGAAGGAAGATATACATTGCAGTAGAGAACTTACAATAGACAGACTTGATCTAGTCAGAAGAAGGTCAGGATCCTAAAACCTGAAAGGTAAGTGGGTTTAGACTTCGCAGATTAGAAAGTAAAGAATATTTAAGATCCAAAGGCTTGGGGGAAAATGACGATTAAGTAGAACAAATGATGACCAACTAGGCTTAAGCTAAGGGAGCAAAGGGGATAATAGTGCAGGATGGAGCTGAGAAAGCAGAGAGGCACAAGACTAGTCAGGGTATTGTAAACCATGTTGATTATTTTGTCTTTATTCTGAGAGCAATGGAAATCCAATGAGATGTTTTAACTGGGGAGTGATAAGGATGAGGGCACAATGGGTGAGAGCATCTGGATAGAATGTAGAGTTGGATGAGAGGAAGCTAAAGTAAATTTAGGTAAACCAGATAGAAAGAATTTTATAGGCCAACCAAGAGACGGTGGTAGGCTAGTATACAGAGTTGTTAACAAAGATACAGAAAGAGGAATAGATTTCAGACCATATAGAGGAGATAAATTAGTGTAATTTTATGATGGATTGTATGTGGCAAGAAGATTGTTTAGGAGAGGTAGATTTCATGGATGAATTCAAGTTTTTGGCTTACATATCTTAATAGTTGTTTCTCCCATTTACTATGATAGGAAACAGTCAATGTTTGCAGGGGAAGATCATGATTCTGGTCATCAATATATTGAATTTGCAGTACATCAGAGACTGGTTGGTAGACATGTGAAATCAACTGTTGGGTATATACACGTGTAGCCAAAAGAAAGCCTGGCAGAGATAAACTTGTGGGTCATCTGAGTTTACGTGATTGAAGTGGTGAGTATAAATGAGACTACCAAGAAAGGAATTTGGAATGAGAAGGGGAAAGGATCAGTGACTCAGCACTGAGCAGAAACAACATTTGGTGTTCAAGTAGAAGAAAATGTTTTTCTTAAAGAGAAAGGAAAGTGATAGACAGTAGAGAGTAGTAGTATTGAAAGCATCTAAAAACTAAGGAAAATAGTATTACAATAAAGGAGCAGTCCAATAACATTGAGCCCTTACAAGGTCACGTTAAATAGTTTATTCTGAGCCAGAGAAAGAAAGGAAAATAATTTCTGATTAACTATCCCTTTGCCTGATGAACTATGGACTGGGATTCGTGACATTGTACAGGAGACAGGAATCAAGACCATCCCCAAGAAAAAGAAATGCAAAAAAGCAAATGGCTGTCTGAGGAGGCCTTACAAATAGCTGCGAAAAGAAGAGAAGCAAAAAGCAAAGGAGAAAAAGAAAGATATACCCATTTGGATGCAGAGTTCCAAAGAATAGCAAGGAGAGATAAGAAAGCCTTCCTCAGTGATCAATGCAAAGAAACAAAGAAAAACAACAGCATGGGAAAGACTAGAGATCTCTTCAAGAAAATTAGAGATACCAAGGGAATATTTCATGCAAAGATGTGTTCAATAAAGGACAGAAATGGTATGGACCTAACAGAAGCAGAAGATACTAAGAAGAGGTGGCAAGAATACACAAGAACTGTACAAAAAAGGTGTTCAAGAAGCAGATAATCATGATGGTGTGACCACTCACCTAGAGCCAGACATCCTGGAATGAGAAGTCAAGTGGGCCTTAGGAAGCATCACTACGAACAAAGCTAGTGGAGGTGATGGAATTCCAGTTGAGCTCTTTCAAATCCTGAAAGATGATGCTGTGAAAGTGTCAGCAAATTTGGAAAACTCAGCAGGGGCCACAGGACTGGAAAAGGTCAGTTTTCCATTCCAATCCCAAAGAAAGGCAATGCCAAAGAATGCTCAAACTACTGCACAATTGCACTCATCTCACACGCTAGTAAAGTAATACTCAAAATTCTCCAAGCCAGGCTTTAACAGTACATGAACCGTGAACTTCCAGATGTTCAAGCTGGTTTTATAAAAGGCAGAGGAACCAAGATCAAATTGCTAACATCCACTGGATCATCAGAAATGCAAGAAAGTTCCAGAAAAACACCTACTTCTGCTTTGTTGACTATACCAAAGCCTTTGACGCTGTGGATCACAATAAACTGTGGAAAATTCTGAAAGATATGGGAATACCAGACAACCTGACCTGCCTCCTGAGAAATCTGTATGCAGGTGAGGAAGCAACAGTTAGAACTAAACATGGAACAAAAGACTGGTTCCAAATAGGAAAAGGAATAGGTCAAGGCTGTATATTGTCACCCTGCTTATTTAACTTATATGCAGAGTACATCATGAGAAACCTTGGGCTGGATGAAGCACAAGCTGGAATCAAGATTGCTGGGAGAAATATCAATCACCTCAGATATGCAGATGACACCACCCATATGGCAGAAGATGTGTATAAGAGACAGCATTGCAGTAGAGAACTTACAATAGACAGACTTGATCTAGTCAGAAGAAGGTCAGGATCCTAAAACCTGAAAGGTAAGTGGGTTTAGACTTCGCAGATTAGAAAGTAAAGAATATTTAAGATCCAAAGGCTTGGGGGAAAATGACGATTAAGTAGAACAAATGATGACCAACTAGGCTTAAGCTAAGGGAGCAAAGGGGATAATAGTGCAGGATGGAGCTGAGAAAGCAGAGAGGCACAAGACTAGTCAGGGTATTGTAAACCATGTTGATTATTTTGTCTTTATTCTGAGAGCAATGGAAATCCAATGAGATGTTTTAACTGGGGAGTGATAAGGATGAGGGCACAATGGGTGAGAGCATCTGGATAGAATGTAGAGTTGGATGAGAGGAAGCTAAAGTAAATTTAGGTAAACCAGATAGAAAGAATTTTATAGGCCAACCAAGAGACGGTGGTAGGCTAGTATACAGAGTTGTTAACAAAGATACAGAAAGAGGAATAGATTTCAGACCATATAGAGGAGATAAATTAGTGTAATTTTATGATGGATTGTATGTGGCAAGAAGATTGTTTAGGAGAGGTAGATTTCATGGATGAATTCAAGTTTTTGGCTTACATATCTTAATAGTTGTTTCTCCCATTTACTATGATAGGAAACAGTCAATGTTTGCAGGGGAAGATCATGATTCTGGTCATCAATATATTGAATTTGCAGTACATCAGAGACTGGTTGGTAGACATGTGAAATCAACTGTTGGGTATATACACGTGTAGCCAAAAGAAAGCCTGGCAGAGATAAACTTGTGGGTCATCTGAGTTTACGTGATTGAAGTGGTGAGTATAAATGAGACTACCAAGAAAGGAATTTGGAATGAGAAGGGGAAAGGATCAGTGACTCAGCACTGAGCAGAAACAACATTTGGTGTTCAAGTAGAAGAAAATGTTTTTCTTAAAGAGAAAGGAAAGTGATAGACAGTAGAGAGTAGTAGTATTGAAAGCATCTAAAAACTAAGGAAAATAGTATTACAATAAAGGAGCAGTCCAATAACATTGAGCCCTTACAAGGTCACGTTAAATAGTTTATTCTGAGCCAGAGAAAGAAAGGAAAATAATTTCTGATTAACTATCCCTTTGCCTGATGAACTATGGACTGGGATTCGTGACATTGTACAGGAGACAGGAATCAAGACCATCCCCAAGAAAAAGAAATGCAAAAAAGCAAATGGCTGTCTGAGGAGGCCTTACAAATAGCTGCGAAAAGAAGAGAAGCAAAAAGCAAAGGAGAAAAAGAAAGATATACCCATTTGGATGCAGAGTTCCAAAGAATAGCAAGGAGAGATAAGAAAGCCTTCCTCAGTGATCAATGCAAAGAAACAAAGAAAAACAACAGCATGGGAAAGACTAGAGATCTCTTCAAGAAAATTAGAGATACCAAGGGAATATTTCATGCAAAGATGTGTTCAATAAAGGACAGAAATGGTATGGACCTAACAGAAGCAGAAGATACTAAGAAGAGGTGGCAAGAATACACAGAAACTGTACAAAAAAGGTGTTCAAGAAGCAGATAATCATGATGGTGTGACCACTCACCTAGAGCCAGACATCCTGGAATGAGAAGTCAAGTGGGCCTTAGGAAGCATCACTACGAACAAAGCTAGTGGAGGTGATGGAATTCCAGTTGAGCTCTTTCAAATCCTGAAAGATGATGCTGTGAAAGTGTCAGCAAATTTGGAAAACTCAGCAGGGGCCACAGGACTGGAAAAGGTCAGTTTTCCATTCCAATCCCAAAGAAAGGCAATGCCAAAGAATGCTCAAACTACTGCACAATTGCACTCATCTCACACGCTAGTAAAGTAATACTCAAAATTCTCCAAGCCAGGCTTTAACAGTACATGAACCGTGAACTTCCAGATGTTCAAGCTGGTTTTATAAAAGGCAGAGGAACCAAGATCAAATTGCTAACATCCACTGGATCATCAGAAATGCAAGAAAGTTCCAGAAAAACACCTACTTCTGCTTTGTTGACTATACCAAAGCCTTTGACGCTGTGGATCACAATAAACTGTGGAAAATTCTGAAAGATATGGGAATACCAGACAACCTGACCTGCCTCCTGAGAAATCTGTATGCAGGTGAGGAAGCAACAGTTAGAACTAAACATGGAACAAAAGACTGGTTCCAAATAGGAAAAGGAATAGGTCAAGGCTGTATATTGTCACCCTGCTTATTTAACTTATATGCAGAGTACATCATGAGAAACCTTGGGCTGGATGAAGCACAAGCTGGAATCAAGATTGCTGGGAGAAATATCAATCACCTCAGATATGCAGATGACACCACCCATATGGCAGAAAGTAAAGAGGAACTAAAAAGCCTCTTGATGAAAGTGAAAGAGGAGAGTGAAAAAGTTGGCTTGAAGCTCAACATTCAGAAAACTAAGATCATGGCATCTGATCCCATTACTCCATGGCAAATAGATGGGTAAGCAATGGAAACAGTGGCAGACTTTATTTTTTCTGGCAGACTTTATTTTTTAGGGCTCCCAAATCACTGCAGATGGTGACAGCAGCCATGAAATTAAAAGATGCTTACTCCTTGGAAGGAAAGTTATGACCAAACTAGACAGCATATTAAAGGACTTTGCCAACAAAGGTCCAGCTAGTCAAGGCTATGGTTTTCCAGTAGTCTTATATGGATGTGAGAGTTGGACTATAAAGAAAGCTGAGTGCTGAGGAATTGATGCTTTTGAACTATGGTGTTGGAGAAGATTCTTGAGAGTCCTTTGGACTGCAAGGAGATCCAACCAGTCCATCCTAAAGGAAATCAGTCCTGAATATTCATTGAAGGACTGATGCTGAAGCTGAAACTCCAATACTTTAGCCACCTGTGTGAAGAACTGACTCAATGGAAAAGACCCTGATGCTGGGAAAGATTGAAGGTGGGAGGAGAAGGGGAAGACAGAGGATGAGATGGCTGGATGGTATCACTGACTCAGTAGGCATGAGTTTGAGTAAATTCCGGGAGTTGGTGATGGACAGGGAGGCCTGGCATGCCAGGGGGTCACAAAGAGTTAAACACGACTGAGCGACGGAACTGAACTGAATCCCTTGCCACAAAGAATTGAGGTAGATAAATTTCTGCTTCCTTATGACTTACAAAAATTAATGAGTAGGGAGGGAGTGAATCTAGATCATTTCTGAATTATTGTTACCCCAATGCTCTTGCAATAGTCCTGATTAAAAAATATTTACAGTTCTAGGTGATGAGGGTGGGGAAAAAATGACTGTTTCTGAAAATAGGTAGAAAAATTGAAATAGTGCTGTGATTGAATGGGAATAGAAGCTGAGGTCTCAGATTCAGCCACTTTCCCTTGTGGCTCAGCTAGTAAAGAATCCACCAGCAATGTGGGAGACCNCTGAAGTGATAGCTTCTGAGCTTTACTGGTTGTTCTGACTCAGATGGCTCTTACATGAGGTTACAGTCAAGAGACTGGCTGCCAGTCATCTCAGTGTTAAACTGGAGCTGGAGGATTTGCTTTCAAGTTCTGTGGTGGCTAGCAGACCTTAGTTCCTCTTCACTGAAGCTTTACTTCTGTTTAGGCTGCTCACATGTCCTCATGATGCAGGCAGCTGTCTTCCCTCACACCAAGTACTGAGAGAAAGAAAGAGAGATAATCCAAGAGGGAAGACTTAGTCTTTCATAATCTAATCTCAGAAGTGATGTACTTCCCTTCTGCCATACTTTGTTGGCTGTATGGATCCAACCTAGCACTATGTGGGAGGGGGATACACAAGAATAGGACAGGAGGCAGGGATCCATTAAAGTGACTCAGACGGTAAAGAACCTGTCTACATCGCAGGAAGCCTGAGTTTGATCCCTGGGTCAGGACGCTCCCCTTAGGAAGGAAATGGCGAGCCACTCCAGGGTTCTTGCCTAAAGAGTTCCATGGACAGAGGAGCCTGGTAGGTTACAGGCCCAGGCTCCAGTCCATGGGATCACAGAGCTGGACACGACTGAGCAACTAAACTTTCCCTTTTTTCACTGACAAGGAGGCAGGGATCATTGCGGCTGCCTGGAAGGCTGCCAATAACGTTCATATTATAACTTCTATGATCTTTATGGCTTGTATGCACAATTGTGCCCCACTGTTTCCGATCCTGTGAACTATACCCCACCAGGCTCCTCTGTCCATGGAAATCTCCAGGCAAGAACACTGGAGTGGACTGCCATTTCCTTCTCCAGGGGATCTTACAAATCCAGGCATCAAGCCTATGTCTCTGGTGTCTGCTGCATTGGCAGGTGAATTCTTTACCACTGTGACACGTGGGAAACTCTATGATGTTTATGAGTGTAGGTTAATTATCATTAGTGTTAACCAATATTGAGGTGAAAACAAAGGTTTATTACTTTATTATAAAGAAACACATGTTCATTGTTAAGCCAAGTTTTTGACTAATGCAGATATGTAGCAACAGTGGAAGTCTCCTTACGATGCCTATCCTTTTTTGTACTTGCTCACATCTATTTTGTTTTCTACCCAGAGATGTTTGATTTCCACCCCATCACTCCCTCCCCCTTCACCAAAATCCTCAACTGACAAGACATCTCAGAGAAAAATTTTTTTGAGGATACTTCTAACTCAGCCCTAGGTTACTTAGCATTTTAGAAGTATGTTTTAGGCTTCTTTGGTCTTCTAGCTCACTTAACACAGGGTTTACAAATGGTAAGAACTCAGTAGATACTTGTAGGTGTGAAATGAACTTAATTCAATGCAATAGCATATATTTTCAGTATAAAAATAAAATCACTTGGGATTTTTTAAAATAAGATTTTAAAAATGGAACTGTTTTTCAATAAGTCTGTTAAATAATTGGAAATAAAGAAATCCAGACCCTAAGATGTATAGCATGGCCCCATTTAAATGAGGCTAAATTAGCTGAAACTTAGGTACAGTAGCTCCCTAAGGACTTTCAAAGATTTTTGGCCTGAATACAAGTCTCACAAAATACTATCAGCTGGAGACCTAGGGTATGTTTTCCAAAGGGCTCCCTGGTTCCCTATTCATGTAAAACTTCATCCAAAATGCTTCATATGTACTTTGCCCTATTTCATCCACCTTCCTAGCATCTAACAACAAAATAATCCATCTAAATTTTAGTCTCATTAACAGAATTCAAGAACCCTTTAAATAACCCTTTTCTATATATAATAAACTATATTTTGTATTAATCAAACAGTCCAGAACATCACATTTTACATATAGAAAATCTTTACGGTTAAAGCTTGAACCAAACTGAGCCACTATGTCCAGTTTCTTGATATAACTAATAAAGGCACAGACTGCAGTCAAAACATTTTTTATCACAACAGGCATTTGTAAGCTTTAATTCTATGATAGGAATGAGTATATCAATTTTACATTTACCCCAAAGAAACAAATGTAGAACAAAAGCATTATTAATGTACATTCTGATTTATCAGAGACATTTTGACAGAGAGTAATTTGTAATTCAGAAGTGAATCTCCTGCTTCCTAGAAATCTTCCATCCTTTTCATCTGAAGGTGCCTGTAGCATAGTCACAGCAAGTAATGAACTTCAGTGTGGAATACTTTGCTAGAAACTTTGCTGCAGAAAAAAGTCCTAGTAGCTTTAAAAATTTTATGTCACAGAGGTGCTTGTTATTTTATGTTACATAGTTATTGTGATCAGTGTGTACTTTTTAATTTTTTTATCATTAATATTTCTCCATATATAGTATACAACTGTTAATTGCCATTTCCATCATCTTTCTTATCAACATAAACCTGGAGTTTTGTACTTTTCCCCAAAGATATATGACAAGGCTCCATTCAGGGATGTTGATGGACTATTAGAACTGAATGAAAGAACTTTGATGAATTATTCTGTTGGCCTAAGTGAGTCTGACCCCAGCACCTTGATCTTACTAAGCTGCTCATTTAACTAGCCATAAAACCATCTTCATTTTGAATTCTTGTTATGTGAAATATGCAAAAATCTCTATTGGACCTCTATGTGAGTATTTCATTGTTTGTACCTGAAAACATCTTAACTGATGAACCATATCACTAACATTTGATATGCATCACTTAAGGGACTAATATTTTTTGCAGCTAGTTTATTAATTTCTACCCCTGTTGGTGGCATTTTGATGTGTTTTCATAATTGTTAATAATGGCAAGGATAAATAATGTTTGATATTCCTTTAAGACTTTTCTGTGTTTATATTTTATAAAGTAGACAATATCTCCATTTTCCTGATGCCAAAGGTGAGGCTTTCAGAGCAACTANATCAACATAAACCTGGAGTTTTGTACTTTTCCCCAAAGATATATGACAAGGCTCCATTCAGGGATGTTGATGGACTATTAGAACTGAATGAAAGAACTTTGATGAATTATTCTGTTGGCCTAAGTGAGTCTGACCCCAGCACCTTGATCTTACTAAGCTGCTCATTTAACTAGCCATAAAACCATCTTCATTTTGAATTCTTGTTATGTGAAATATGCAAAAATCTCTATTGGACCTCTATGTGAGTATTTCATTGTTTGTACCTGAAAACATCTTAACTGATGAGCCATATCACTAACATTTGATATGCATCACTTAAGGGACTAATATTTTTTGCAGCTAGTTTATTAATTTCTACCCCTGTTGGTGGCATTTTGATGTGTTTTCATAATTGTTAATAATGGCAAGGATAAATAATGTTTGATATTCCTTTAAGACTTTTCTGTGTTTATATTTTATAAAGTAGACAATATCTCCATTTTCCTGATGCCAAAGGTGAGGCTTTCAGAGCAACTAAATACAACCTGTTTACACAGCTGGTAAATAATAGAGCTGATATTGGATTCTTGAAGTAAATATTTAAGTACAAAAGATTGTGCTCTTAGCTAGTGGACCACACTGCCTCTCTTGTGGGCCATGGTTCTGCACAGCAGTGAGTCACCCTTCTGAGTCTTTGTGTTCTTAATTTATTTCTCATAGTTATCACTTTGAATGTTCCTAAATTTTCTTTTCCTAAGCTATTAAGAAAATTTTCAAACATACAGCAAAGCTGACACAACTTTCCAGTAAACACCTAGGTACCCACCACCCAGATTCTACCACTCACATTTGACTATACTTGTTTGATCACATAATCATCACGTTTTACTGTCGTCACTATTTATGCCTTTAATTTTTAGTCATTTTGTAACATATGCATAATTGTACATTTCATTAACAATGGGTTTGCTGATCCTGTGAAGACTGATTTCGTTTTCTAAGATCTGATGTTTCAAGTAGTTATTTGAGTAAGTGGTAACACTCAATACTATCATGTTATGAGTTAAAATAATAGAATTGTGCACTACTAGCATTGAAATAGCAGGTTAAAATAATCACTATGATAACCAGTTCATGTCTGAACCTGCTTGATTCAGTCTAGAGAGGTGGCATGTAATGCTGCTGTAATAGACTACCAGTGTCTTTCATTTCCAAATAAATGTATTTATACAATGGAAAATGATGACATCATTAAGTAATCATGGCATTAGACAAATGACTTATTTATGCTTAGAATGTTCTTGAAATATTTCTGATTCAGAGTGCCCATGCATGTCTTTTCTTATTTGAAGAGTTTGAAGAATTTCTTGACCCACCGGTAAGAAAGCCTCCTCTGTGTGTGTGTGTGTGTTTCTGTGTGAGAGTATGTGGGTGCTTGTGAGTGAAGCCACAGCCCTCTGTCTGAGCTCCCTCGTGCCCTGTGCCATGTGTTTCTGTTTCTGAACCTCTGGCCAGACTCACTTAGGCCAAAAGAATAATTCAGCAAAGTTCTTTAATTCGGTTCTAATAGTCCATCTGGGAATTATAAAAGAAAACAGGTTTGGGTCTCCAATCTCTCCTTTCTATTTCCACAGCTTCTAACTCTTCAGTTGCCCATAGCTAAAAGCCTTCAGTAGGCAAGTAGTGATCGTTTAAAAACTTGTTTTTTTATCCTTCTGTCTTAATATAGGCAAAAGTAATAGCATTCTTTCAGCAGAGGTTGCAGCTTACACATTTAAGATAATACAGAAACATGAATGTATATACCAATTATTTGACAAGATGTATTATTATCTGGCTTTTTCATTTAGTATTTGCTATCTGTTCTTTTAGAAAGAGCAATACCACTGTTTAATTGTTCTTTGGTTCCTTTATTTTATCTTAATGAATTTCTTTGTGTACTTTTGGTCCACATAGTAGGATAATTTATTATTCTCTTTCCTCAGAATGCATCTGCTGGTCAGTTTCTTGATTGTCACTTGTTTTTCATTCTTTTCAAACAAATGTTTGTTGAAGTCTTTGTGTTAGACAGTCTGGTAAACAGATAAAATGGCCACAGAGCCTGTCTTCAAGCAACTTAAACCTAATAGTATACATAACTTCTATTTTATCTTCTCATTGTATCTCATTAGTAAAACCTATTTGCTAGCACCCTATTTTTCTAAAGTTGCAGTTTTCTATTCTTTTTCTCCTCCGCAATTGAATGTGTTTGTCTCAGTTATTTGATGTGTGTGTGGGAATGGGATTTATACAGGACACGTTACTTTAAATATACTTTAAATATACAGAACACTTGAATATTCCATTGAACAAGGCTTTGGCAATAAAGCCTGTAAACGTAAAGTGGAAAAAACGATTGGGAAAGAATGCAGTATCACTGTGGAGCTTCACAACTTCCTGAGGAATGTGATCTGAGATGTTCACACATGTTCAAGGCCTAATAAAAATGCTAGCGCACCTCAGAAGGGAAAGAAATGTATCATGACAAGTGTCTGTAGTGTCGTCCAAATTGTCTTTACTCCAAAGAAGGTGTTCAACCTGGTGTCATGGAGAGAACATATTTGTAATTGGTCAGAAATACACGACTGAAGCGACTTGGCGGCAGCAGCAGCAGCAGTGGCAGAAATACATAGGTTTGACTATGACTATCTTTGCTTTCTCGTGTCCCCTCTCTGAGCACCTGCATTTTTCTCGGAGAAGTCCATTTTCTCCTGTTCTATCAGTCCTGGTTCCTTCCTCTCTTTTAGATATCTGTTCAAATTTCTCTTCTTCAGCAGGCTCTGTCTTCCATCTGTTTTAAAGTAGTCCTTGCTCTGCCCCATGGGTTCCCTACTCACCCCCATGATTCTCCACCTCACTGATAAATACTATGAGGGGAATGAGCAGAGATGATGATGAGAGTAACAAGGGGGATCACTGAGCTTATTATTTCCCCCTTGTCTCTCCCGTCAGAATGTGCCCTCCATGAAGAAGAAGGCTTTTTTTTTCCCATCAGTGCAGTGTCCCCGGGATCTATCCACAATAGTGCTTGGTGCATAGAAACTGTGCTATTATTACTATCGTTATTTTTAACTGCCTGCTCAGAGAGACACTCTGCTCTCTTACTTTACAGAACAGTACAGTACACTGGGCTTCTCATATTTATCACAGGGTGGACTCAGAGCCATGTTGGTAACACACACTGCCTTCAGGTTTAGACAATTGTTTTCTTAGGTTTAGTTGATTAACTAGTTCGCTGGGATGGAGCCAAAGAGTATAATAGTTCTGGCAGGTGTTTATTAATATTACAACCTGATTTCCTCTTGCTGTTCAGGACTGCCAGCTTCTAAACAGGGAGACACCTGAGACTTTTGTGTGCCACATGACAGTTTTGTATTTTTTTTCACAGGTGTTAAAACAAAACAAGGATAAGCAGATTCTGTAATCTTGTGTAAACTTGTTTTCATGGTACAGCCTGTGGTAGCAGGCCAGGAGTTAGCTAAAACACCACTAGGGGTACAGCAGATTTCCATGTATCTAAACAGGCCCTGTGGCCAGAGATCTTGTTTAAAGTGAGTGGCAAATAAGAGAATATTTTGAAATCTGCTAGGCCTTCAGTTTTGTNGGTACAGCCTGTGGTAGCAGGCCAGGAGTTAGCTAAAACACCACTAGGGGTACAGCAGATTTCCATGTATCTAAACAGGCCCTGTGGCCAGAGATCTTGTTTAAAGTGAGTGGCAAATAAGAGAATATTTTGAAATCTGCTAGGCCTTCAGTTTTGTGCCAGTGGCAAAAGGGCAGGTTCAGGATATAGAATAATTATACTTTTCATGATATTCAACATAATTCATAAATGGAACGTATTCAGGCATAAAACCAACAAGCAAACAATAAAAACCCTACTCTGCAATCAAACAGGGTTTCAGTGGCCCCATATTCAGTTTTCCTTAGGAAATGTATCTTTTAGACTATTTTTATACTACTTCTTTTAGGTAGTAATGCTACAGTACTACTATTAATATTTCTTTTAGAACACTTCTTTTATATAATTTATACAGTGCTTTCAACAATTGGAATAAAATTCACATAGATCTGTTTGCTTTAGTTCTATTGCCTCATTTCTTTCAAAATAAGAGCTACAGTAACACATACAGCTAGCTTTTTAAATGTTAAAATAAAATTGTAGATTATTTTTATAGTTCTGTAGGCACTTATAAAACTTGAATGTCTGATGCAGCATTGATGAGACAAAGGATTAGAAATATTGATTTATAGAAAATTCATTATTCTTTTGCATTATTCCAGGTTCTATCCTATGGATATGTATGTCACATATATGAAATATATATGTAGTTGACCCTTGAACAATGTAAGGGTTAGAGGTACTGACCTCCATGCAGTTGAAAATTCAAATGTTGTTATCTCTGCCTCAAAAGCAAAGAAACTGATAAGTGACACCTAAGGTAGAAGCTGAAACTGTTTGGATAGAATCAGGCTAAAACATTAGTTCTTCTTTTTCTTTTGTTGTTTAACTGATGTATAATTAATTTACAGTGTTGTATTAGTTCCAAGTAAACAGTGAAGTGATTCATTTCTACATATACATGTATATGAAAAAAATCTATTTTTATTTAGGATTTGGTTATCAACTGTTTTTTAAAAATTTTTATTGAAGTGTAGCTAATTTACAATATTGTGTTAGTTTCAAGGGTATGTGAAAATGTTAGTCGCTCAGTCCTGTCTGATTCTTTGTGACCCCATGGACTGTAGCCTGCCAGGCTCCTCTGTCCATGGATTTTTCCAGGCAAGAATAACGGAGTCAGTTGCCATTCCTTTCTTCAGGGGATCTTCCTGAACCAGAGATTGAACCCAGGTCTTCCGTATTGCAGGCAGATTCTTTACCATCTGAGCCACAGGAAGTCACATATTTTTTCAGATTCTTTTCCACTATAGGTTATTATAAGATACTGAGTATAGTTTCCTATGCTATGCAGTAGGTCTTGTTGTTTACCTATTTTATATATAGTAGTATGTTTATGTTAATCCCAAACTTTTAATTTTTCTCTCCCCACCCTTCCTTTTTCTCTCTATCCTCTTTGGTCACCATAAGTTTGTTTCTATGTCTGTGAGTCTATTTCTCCAAACACTGGTTCTTTTGATTTCACATGCTGTGATCTCTATTTGAACACAAAATTTCCCCAACATTTAGTTAATTTAAAGATCTGTAAAATAAAAACATAGGTACTACAATGGAATATTACTCAGCCATTAAAAAGAATGACATAATGTCATTTTGAGGGGAGCTTCCCTGATGGCTCAGAGGT
Organism: Neotragus moschatus; assembly: GCA_006410615.1. Lineage (NCBI taxonomy): Eukaryota > Metazoa > Chordata > Mammalia > Artiodactyla > Bovidae > Neotragus > Neotragus moschatus. Next base: position 1,816,062 of record SJYA01001459.1, read on the forward strand.
AAAGAATCTGCCTGCCAATGCAGGAGACAAAGGTTTGATCCTTGTGTCAGGAAGATCCCCTGGAGAAGTAAATGGCAACCCACTCCAGCATTCTTGCCTTGGAAATCCCATGGACAGAGGAGCCTGGCAGGCTTCAGTCCATGGATTGCACAAGAGTTGGACACTACTTAGCAACTAAACAGTAACAATAATGCTATTTGCAGCAACATGGATATGCCTAGAGAGTGTCATACCAAGTGAAGTAAGACAGAGAAGGAGAAATATCTTACATCCCTTACATACGGAATCTAAAAGCAAATGATACAAATGAACTTCCCAAACAGAAACAGATTGACAGACTTAGAGAATGAATTGAAGATTGCCAGGGGAAGGGATATTTAGGCAATGTGGGATGGACATGTACACACTGCAATATTTAAAATGGATAACTAGCAAGGACCTACTACATAGCACATGGAACTCTGCTCAATGTTATGTGGCAGCCTGGATGGGAGGGGTGTTTGGGAAAGAATGGATACATGTATATATACGGCTGAATCCCTTCCCTGCAAGTATCACAGCTGAGTCCCTGTTCACCTGAAACTATCACTGCATTGTTAATTGGCTATACTTCAATACAAAAGAAAAAGTGTTTTTATTATTTTTTTTTTTT
>SJYA01001459.1:1822988-1871673 GCA_006410615.1 Neotragus moschatus
GCCGAAGAATTGATGCTTTTGAACTGTGGTGTTGGAGAAGACTCTTGAGAGTCCCTTGGACTGCAAGGAGATCCAACAAGTCCATTCTGAAGGAGATCAGCCCTGGGTATTCTTTGGAAGGACTGATGCTAAAGCTGAAACTCCAATACTTTGGCCATCTCATGCAAAGAGTTGACTCATTGGAAAAGATTCTGATGCTGGGAGGGGTTGGGGGCAGGAGGAGAAGGGGATGACCTAGGATGATATGGCTGGATGGCATCACCAACTCCATGGATATGAGTTTTGCTGAACTCCTGATGTTGGTGATGGACAGGCAGGCCTGGCGTGCTGCAATTCATGGGGTCGCAAACAGTCGGACGTGACTGAGCAACTGAACTGAACTGAACTGATCCCTGACAGATCCACTAGCAGTAAACAGACTCCTAGTTTACTGAGAGTGTAAAGTCTGCTGAACTCTGTTTTCAACTGGAAGATGGCTCATAGATGAGGGGTCCATTGGAAACATTATACAATAAATTTCCTCCCCAAGCATGTTACTTCTTCCTAGTTGTGCTAAAAGGGCCATGCACACAAACCGGATTCCAGAGAATGACTTAGCCATTATTATTTACCTTCTGTGGCCTGACTAAGAGCCTTCAAAAATGCCCAATACCTAATGTCTGGATCCTGTGACCATAAAAATGGACTTTCGGGTAAAATTAAAGGAAAGAGTATTCTGGATTTTTCCAGGTGGGCCTATATAATCAAGAGCTCTTAAAAGTAAAGAGTTTAGCAGATGAGCAGAAGCAGAGGTCAAAGAGATATGAAGAGTGAGAAGACCAATCACTGTTGCTGACTTTGAAAGCAAAGGAGGCCATGAACCAAGGGATGTGGGTAGCCTCTAGAAACTGAGAATGACCCCCAACAGCCAGCAAGGAAATGGCGATTTCAATTCCACAACTGCTTGGACTGAATTCTGCCTACAACTTCAGTGAGTCTGGAGAAGTCTTCTCTAGAGCCTTTCCATAACAACTCCTCTGGCAGAAATTTGATTTTGACCTTGTGAGAGCCAGAGCAGGAAAACCAGTCAACCCACTTAGATGTTTGACCTAAGAACTGTGAGACAATAAATATGTGTTGTTTTAAAGCCACTAAATTTGTGATCATTCATTATGGGAGCAATAGAAATGAATAGACCTTCCAATGTAATTTAATCAGTCAACAGCAGGGCTTCTGTTACATTTTTATTGGCAACAAATACAAAGAAATAAACTATCATATCCCAACATTTTGTGTACTGACACTTAGGTTTTGTCAATAAGTAAATAATACTGATAATTTGGCATGTAGATATTTCCCAACTGCCTTATTTAACTTCCTGATTCATTAAGTCTTTATACCAGTGAGAAAGATGTGGCTGCTTAGTGTTCCATACTCTCACAATCTGTAGCATGAAAGGTTATTTACGATGGTGAGAGTTACTCTGGGACCTTCCATGGTGTCACAGACTCATGGTTGTTAAGGACACAAATGCATTTGTCTGAAGGATCTGCAATCTGTAGAGCTGGGGTGGCAATTATGTAGTTACTGAGTTAGTGAACCAGGCTAGGTTTCCTCTTCCTCAGCTAGAGCTTTCCTGAGTGAATAACAAGCACAATATAAACCAAAAAACCTAAAAACTTAGCTATAAAGAAGTTTGACTTGAGCAACAACTCAGAGCAAGTCAAGCAAACCAGAGGAGAGTTGTATACCACTGTCTTCTGCCCAATGGTAAACCTAGTAAGACAATGTACGTCATTTCATCTATATGACTTCACAATGGAATCTAAGCCACCTTTTTGAAAGACTGCTAAATGCCATGTCAAAGACATACTTTGTGCTTAACTCTCTCAACTTTATATTCATTCAATAGCCATCTGATTCTAGAAATCTGATTTTAAAACAATTACCTGGGTTTCCAGGGAATAATTACTTTAATGATCTTTTAAATATTTTCCCCATAAGATTTACCCTTGCTGTAAATTCTTTATTGCCTATTTATGTAGTGATAGGGGATTAGGCAGATACTATTCCCGAGTCTTTATTGAGCTGAAGGAAAGTGGCCAAGAGATGGCCTAAAACTCATGGGGAAGTATTTTGAGTGGGTGGGGGGAGGAAATTGAATATTTCCAGAACCTTAGAAAAGCAAACAAATTCAAGGATAAAAACAGATAGATGTATTTTGTAAAATTAACAGTAGAGGGAACCAGAAAACATCAGTTTTTGCATTAGGACTTAGAGTGTTGTTGTTTAGTGATTATACATATTTCAAAACAGTTTTATTGGTGTGCATAAATTAAGTTGGAAGCCACATTAATAATTAATAAAATTAAAAGAAATGGTGAAATTCTATGAATTTTAAGCAAGCACTTAGAAGGAACTTTTTTAGCAGCTCAAAGTCATGATTTGCATTGATCAGAGACCTACCTGGTATCCTTTACTTTAGCTTTGCTATCACTAAGCCTACAACAGGAAGGTGATGGTACACTTTATTAGATTTGGAGTTATATTTGAAGGCACTATGGGGATATTTATTTGAGCTTACCCAAAAAAGGATATTTTCACCCTTCATTTGTAAAACTGAGATATATCCTAGGAGGTAGCTATCATTCATGTATGTAGAAGCTCCTATTAAATGTAAAATACTGTGGCAAAGAAGTTTAAATAGGGCCCCACACACTTACAAGAATATCATGATAGATATTGAGTCTGGGGACTTCAAGTAGGTATGTCCAGTGTGTAGTTGAACAAGCACTAGAAAGTTTGGATGACAGAAAATGCAAATATATTAATAGTAATATACAATATTCACTTCCACCTAAAATCCACAAGTATTTCTTGAGTACCCGCTTTCTTCTGGACACCATGAAAACTCTAGTCTATTTAGTACATTGCTATTTACAAAATGTTTCGGCTCATTTCACACATTCATAAACACTTAAGGTAGGCAGAGAAAGTTTATTATTATATTATTAACAAGATTTGTTTTTTAAAGATGCTTGTCCACTTAAAGTGGGGATGAAAATCATAAAGACAGAGTTTGAGCCCCCAAAAAAGTAGATTATTTCTTATGTGTAATACACAAAAAAGTAACAGTTATGTGTCGAGTAATAAGCCAGATAAATAAATGATGAATAGTCTTGGCAACAGATTACCATGATAAAAATAATAATGAAAACAATAATTATTATTGTTATAGTAATTATTAAAATTTGTCAAACCAAGAACAATTTCCAACAATATGACTTCATTTAATTCTTAAAGCAGTTGATAAATGACTTTCATTATAAGCCCTCTCAAATCCTTTTTAGGGGAAACAAGTGAATAAAAATCTTATCAGTTTAATAAATATTTTATTTTTGTTTTACATTTTTTTCAGTATTTTTTAAAGGCTCTCTAGTGCCACGCTATATACATTTAGCTAAATTGTGTAAAAAATAAATTGCTAAACAAAATTGAAAACAATGTCAAGGAGTATATTCATTGGTCTCTCTTCAATATTTTATAATGAGAAACTACTATGTACCAGGATATAAAATGAATAAGATTAGTTTATAGCTTCTCCAGACAAGGAAAAATTCCAAGTATCTCCCACACTGGGGCATCTGTTGCAATAATAACGACAAGATTCTAGAGAGATCGCTGGCTGCTTTGAACAGCAGGACAGCTTGTGAATGGTTAGCTCTCCTCACCTGTGCCTGTCATGGCCTGCACTGAAATGAAAAGTTATTACTTGGTATTTACTGGGATTAGTTTGAGCATCTGTTTATCCTGAACAGTAGATAGAAAAGAATTACTACAAGATACTGAGGTTTGATCAGCTTAATAAAATCAGCAGTGCAATTCAATTCCACCCACCAGGCAAACTTTCAAACTCACATCCAAATTAATAATAGAAATGCACAGTTAAAAGATGCTTTGATCCAAAGGATTCCAAAGGCTTTGCAAATTTAGGGGGTTGGTGTTCAAGAATGGAGTTTACACACAGCTGTTTGAAGGGGCAGACGAGTGTGGTGGTGCCTTCCATTAAAAGCACAGTTAGGCTCCTAAAAATCCCATTGCATCATGGGGAAAATAGTTTTTTGGGAAAATGAAATCAGGACTTTCTGAGCAATTTTATATTCTTGAACTAAAATATTGGTGACAGCCAAATAGAGATGATTAATGATATCCAGGTCATCTTAAACTTTATAAATAATTAGTTTGTTATGCTAGTTTCTATTATCATATTTTACTTACCATATACTTTCACCTTGAATGAAATACATAGAGTCATTTAGTCTATGTGTATATGGGTATACTTTTTTCTTTATGTGATATTTCACTCAAATATCTAGTCAAGGTGATGGTGTTATTTATCACAAAGACAAATACTTTTGAGAATGAAATAGGGATTTTACCAATTACACTAAGATAACAGGTGTCAACTAGGAATGTGGTAGGCAAATCTAGACAGATGGCCACTCTCTGATTAGTGGTTTTCGTGGGTTTTTTTTTTTTTTTTTTTTTGACTTTTGACTTTTGACAGTTGTTGACTCCTGCATTCTGAGCTCCACTTGCCACCTCTCCTCATCTCACCTCTCCTCATCTCAGACTTTTTCTTTCAGCACTTTTCATATGGATCTTTGTCCTCCTTCATTTAGCCAATGACTATTTAATAAGCTTGCTTCATGTATCAGATACAGATTCAGTCCTTGACTTCTAGATACCTATATTCCATCCTGGGAAGGGGGCAGACTTTGATGAATGAATTATATAATTACATTTTATTTCAATTTTGAGGAATGCTATAATGGGGAATCATTCAGGACCTGAGAGTATGTAATTCATTTCAGCTAGGAAGTCAGAGAAAGCTCTTTATTTACAGCTGCCATCTTGAAAAAAAACTCTAGAGTTTATGTTTAGTATCCCTCATCTCAAACAACTTAAGACTATACTTTTTTCTTGCCATTATCTCCTTCTGCATCCTTTCTTCTTATTACTTTTTAAATTCCCCGTCTTTAGTTTCTTCCTTTTGTACTTCAACTGCGTAGTATAGTTATACTAAATTCAATTTCTGCCTGTTTTCGATGAGATTTGCAAAATTAATCTCTACATTCATGAAGATTTCACAGATAAGCAATAAAATGCAAGAAAAGATGCCTATGCTACCAGCAGGGAAGATTGTCAAAAAGAATTCTACAAAGTTTGTCTTAGTTAATACATCAGTGCTTTGCCATTTGTCACTACTTGGTTCTCTTCAGTACTTTGCTCTTGATCTCATGTCTCTTCCTGATCCTTTCCTTCAAATTTAGAGTTCCTTTTGGTTCTGTACTTAGCTCTCTTCTTTTTTTTTCTTGGAAAACCCTTCTACTTCCACAACTTCAATCACTACTTTTATGCAGATGACTCTGAATATTTCCACTTTCTAATGAGTTACTACAAAGAACAGTTCTGTGTGTCCCACTGTGGGTTGGACACCTGACTCAAGCCACTATAATATCTCACCTAGATTTTTTCAATAAGCTTCTAACTGTCTTTCTTCCTTGTCTCTAGTTTGTCTCTTTCAATCCGTTATGCTCCCAGAAAAATGATCTTTTAAAGCTGCATATATTTTCTTAAAATATTTCCTTGTTCTTAAATTAAAGTCCAAGATCTCATCATGGGCTGACATGCTGTTAATAATCTGTACTTGACAGGTGGGCACAAAGGTTATAGCATATAATCACAAAACACAATCAAATAAGTAAAGGCAACTTTTCTCAAAAGAGTTGCAATTATTGCACTCCTGCAAGAGTGGAAGAATAAAAAATATCATCCTTATGCGGTGATTTAATATAGTTGGGGCTTCCCCAGCAGCTCAGATGATAAAGAATCTGCCCGCAATGCAGGAGACATGGGTTCAGTCCTTGGGTTGTGAAGATACCCTGGAGAGGGGAATGGCTACCCACTTCAGTATTCTTGCCTGGAGAATTTCATGGACAGAGGATCTTTGCAGGCTATAGTTGTAAAGAGTCAGACATGACTGAGCTACTGAGCCCATACACAATCCCACTTGATAAAGAATTTTGCTTTCCTGAAAAATTCCAGTATTTGTGCTCCTGTGAAGGTGTTAGTTGCTCAGTCATGTCCAACTCTTTGCAATCCCATTGACTGTAGCCCCCCAAGCTCCTCTGTCTATGGAATTCTTCAAGCAAGAATCCTAGAGTGGGTTGTTGTTCCCATCTCCAGGGGATCTTTCCAATCCAGGGACTGAACCTGGGTCTCTCCCATTGCAGGAGGATTCTTTACCATTTGAACAACCAGTATCCTAATGTCAACTCTTTTGTTAGAGACTAGGAAGCAATGGCACCCGACTCTAGTACTCTTGCCTGGAAAATCCCATGGACAGAGGAGCCTGGTGGGCTGCCGTCCATGGGGTCACACAGAGTCAGACACAACTGAAGTGACTTAGCAGCAGCAGCAACAGCAACAGCAGGAAGCAGTTTTGCCCAAATGAAAAGGAAATTAATTATAGGTAAATTCAAAAATCACTGTAGATGGTGACTGCAGCCATGAAATTAAAAGATGCTTACTCTTTGGAAGAAAAGTCATGACCAACCTAGATAGCATATTCAAAAGTAGAGATACTACTTTGCCAACTAAGGTCCGTCTAGTCAAGGCTGTGGTTTTTCCAGTGGTCATGTATGGATGTGAGAGCTGGACTGTGAAGAAGGCTGAGCGCTGAAGAATTGATGCTTTTGAACTATGGTGTTGGAGAAGACTCTTAAGAGTCCCTTGGACTGCAAGGAGATCCAACCAGTCCATTCTGAAGGAGATCAGCCCTTGGATTTCTTTGGAAGGAATGATGCTAAAGCTGAAACTCCAATACTTGGGCCACCTCATGTGAAGAGTTGACTCATTGGAAAAGACTCTGATGCTGGGAGGGATTGGGGGCAGGAGGAGAAGGGAATGACAGAGGATGAGATGGCTGGATGGCATCACTGATTCGATGGATGTGAGTCTGGGTGAACTCCAGGAGTTGGTGATGGACAGGGAGGCCTGGCGTGCTGCGATTCATGGGGGTCGCAAAGAGTCGGACACGACTGAGCGACTGAACTGAACTGAAGATTTAAACTACTTTATTTCCATCTGATGCCACATTTTTCATTATTTCTATGCTCTGTTTTTCTTATAATACTTCCAAACATCCAATAAAAAAGAAAAAAATGCAATGGCAAATTCACAGACTGCAACCCAGCCTTTATAAGTAATCAAACGAACAGCCAAATATTTGCGCTTGCATGGTGACAGAATGGCCAAAGCTGAAGTTCATTGACAATTATCTTAAGAATCACAGTTGTTTCATACAGCCATAAATAAAGCCAGTAACTACAAAGTTTAGTGGGAAGGATCTCTAAAAATACTTTTAAAAATACTGTTTCATAATCTAATTGAAAATTTTTTTAAGTTTCACTTTGTAATATATGATATACATAGTTGTGTGTGACTGGTGAATGAAGTCTAGAGGGAGGGCTCAAGGTTACAGGAAAAACTCTAAGGGATTCTAGCAGCAACATCCTGAAATAAGAGCTCTCGCATAATAGATTCACTGTGGTTTCCTTCATGAGCCAAACTATATGAGGAGCTCGTGACTTTTAACTGTCTAGGATCAAGAAGAAAATTGACACATGAATCTGAATGCCTTTAGGTTAAGTTTACCCCTGTTTAAAGAAGAGAGTTATGAGATTAGCTTAATCTGATCATTTTCCTTTCCCCTCTGGTAATATCCCTCCTGTATTATAAGATACATAATGTTTTCTTCACCTTTTAAATGAAAGCTAAATTGAATTTTCTAGGCACAGTATATTACATATGCAAAATCAAAAAATTATGCAAGTCATCTGAATCTGTGGCATACACAATTAAGAGCTGAAAGCAGAAAAAATCATTTTTATCATGAAGAATATATGTGTAGTAAGAAAATGTTCAATTGTATAGGAATGGACAATGGAGAGATTGACATTTTGGCCTTGGATCCAGAAATCAGGCATTTATCTAAAACCTCCTCTGAAATCTTGGCTTAATTGAACTTGTCTTTAACCTCTTTACCATATTTTTAATCTTAAAAAGGAAATCTTTCTACAATGATAGATAAGATCCTTAATGTGAAAATGGCAACTTTCCTCAAACTGCGTTCTAGATATAGTATCAATATAGTGGAAATCTCAGTGAGAATTTCTCAAATTCATGTGTCCAGAAAAATAAAAAGACAAGAAATTCTGGTTACTAAAAACATAACATAGAAGCATAAAACAGAGGAACAGTAGCAGTGAAATTCACTCAATCACGTCTAACTCTTTGCAGCTCCATGGACTATATAGCCTGCCAGGCTTCTCTGTCCATGGAATTCTCNGTCCAGAAAAATAAAAAGACAAGAAATTCTGGTTACTAAAAACATAACATAGAAGCATAAAACAGAGGAACAGTAGCAGTGAAATTCACTCAATCACGTCTAACTCTTTGCAGCTCCATGGACTATATAGCCTGCCAGGCTTCTCTGTCCATGGAATTCTCCAGGCCAGAATACTGGAGTGAAGAGCCAGTCCCTTCTCCATGGGATCTTCCCAACCTGGGGATTGAACCCAGGTGTCCTACATTGCAAGTAGATTCTTTACCATCTGAGCCACTAGGGAAGCCCAGCATGGCCTAGGTTAAAGGCCAAAAGCAGATCAAAGAAATCTAGAAAAAGAATCTGGAAACAAGTGTTAATAATTGTGTTTTCTATGTGGCAAAGTTACCATCACAAATAAAAATAATTTTAAAATAGACAAAGTTACAACAAACCTAACTGTCTAATAAAAATGAAAACTTAAAGTCTACTAAATCCAAAGAAATCTCTAATATAAGCAGCTAAAAACTACATCTAATCATTTCTTAATTTAATTTTTCTTTGGNCCATGGACTATATAGCCTGCCAGGCTTCTCTGTCCATGGAATTCTCCAGGCCAGAATACTGGAGTAGAGAGCCAGTCCCTTCTCCATGGGATCTTCCCAACCTGGGGATTGAACCCAGGTGTCTAACATTGCAAGTAGATTCTTTACCATCTGAGCCACTAGGGAAGCCCAGCATGGCCTAGGTTAAAGGCCAAAAGCAGATCAAAGAAATCTAGAAAAAGAATCTGGAAACAAGTGTTAATAATTGTGTTTTCTATGTGGCAAAGTTACCATCACAAATAAAAATAATTTTAAAATAGACAAAGTTACAACAAACCTAACTGTCTAATAAAAATGAAAACTTAAAGTCTACTAAATCCAAAGAAATCTCTAATATAAGCAGCTAAAAACTACATCTAATCATTTCTTAATTTAATTTTTCTTTGGTCTACAGTTATGTAATTATGCTAGGTTTTATTTTGTTGTCCCATCATTAAAATTATATATGCCCATGACAGACAAATTAGAAAATACAAGAAAATAGGGTGAAATAACAGTTCAAATATTACTGGGTATTTCATTTTATTGCCCTTATTTTTACAGAGAATTAGCTAAAATTCATAGCTGGTGATATATTTCTATCTTTTAATTATAAAAACTATGAGTTATTAGTCCCTTAATGGTGCATTTTTGTCAGAGGTCAAAAAAGGTTCACTATTTTATATGGTTTTACGTCTTGTGATACGATCTGTAATGTTTAGCCTCTGATACTGCTGCAGTCTAGTGTTTCACTGGAATTTTTCATTTTCACTTTCATGCCATAAAACTGCAAGCTTAAATGTATTGCAATATTTACATGTATGACAGCTGTTAAAGTTACAGTAGTTGAAATACACCTAGGGAATAGTTACTAGGGCAAATGCATATATGCACAGAGCATACACTTTTATGTAAGTTATTGATTGTACAGTTGAACTTTTTCGTCCCTTATGGTGAAAAAAGGATGTATATATTGATATTTATGCAATAAAGTTTCCTAATTCCCTGACTCCATTCAAGCATTTCTATAGTCCTATCAGTATTGACTGAAAAATTTACGACAAACCTAAATTTTTGGTGTGCTAGGCAGTGAACTCACCACAGCATAGTCAGGGAGAAGGATACATAAAGGGGAAACTGGTCATGCCATATGGCAAGAACTGCTGAAAGAGGGTATAATCAAAATACTTTGAAATCCCACAGGAGGATGAGAGATGGTGACCCTTGAGCTGGGTGTTAGAGGATGAATGAGTATTTACCAGGCAGAGGGAAGAGCATTTGCACCTGCGTGGAGCCATTTAAGGAGGAAGAATGATTGAGGCAGGAAATAAAGTCTGAAAAGGAGGTCTGGATCAGCTTGTGAAGAGTCTTGTGTGCCAAGCTGAGGAATTCGGATTAGATATTGCGGGTTACAAAGAGTCAACAGAGGATTCTTTGCAACGGAGACTGTCACGATCCGTTTGGACTGGGAAGATCATTCTCCGGCAAAGTGAGGACAGATACAATGAGGAAGAAGCTGGTGACAGGAGCACCAGTGAGAGGCTGAGTTCAGTGAAAGAGATGAAAGAGCTGAAGCTAGGATAGTCCCAACAGATGGAGAGGAGTAAGGCGATCTGAACAGCAAAACTTACAATATTCAATGATAGACTAAAGGGAGACTAGAGTGAGGAAAAATAAAAGAGACAGAGAATAAAAAATTTTGAAAGAAATTTAGCTGTGAGAATCAGAGAGACTGGAAAGTAATTTGAAGAAGGGTGAAAAGTCAAGCAGATTTTTTTTTTTTCCCTGGGGATCTGTGAGATTTGAGTATGTAGATAAAGGGGAAGATCTTAGGGAAAAACAGAGAGTGAGACCATTGTTAAATTTAATGTTTTCCTTTTTCCTGTGTGGGAGTGGGAGAGAAAAGGCTGGTAGTTCTACTTTCATAGAGACGAAATAGTTATTCTGGAAGAAAAGGTAATGGGAATCTGAAGATGATCAGAAGAAAGATGAGAGACACAGTGGGATTATGAACTCTGGCTTGCCCTCTCACCTTTCAGGCCATGAAGAGAATTTCGAAGATAAATATGGAACTCAACCTTATGCAGGAGAGTTGAGGTACTTGATTTTGAAATGGTGCTTGGTATCACCAGAGGAGAAAGCTGCTTATTGACTTGACATTTTCCCCTGAGTGTACACTTTCCAGTAGTGTCATCTCTTCAAAATGACAAGCACACCATACATGGACCCATTGAACTAAGAATAAAGTCTGTGTTTTAATTCTGGCTCCACCACTTTCTACAAATGACTTTGACTAGTCATTGAACAACGTTTACTTTTAGGGACCTTAATTTTATCATGAATAAAATGTTATTGTTGGTATGCTCCCTGCCTGCCCCACTGGGTTTTGTAAGAAATAAATAATAATGCTAAGAAAAGGGCGTTGAGAACTGTAAATTACTAACCAAATGCAAGGCATTCATGTGGTTATAATCATTATTATTGCTTTGTTCATATAGCTAAGACTATGGGACCCCAAAAAATGGAGAAAACTTCCTTACTGACAATAGATGTCTAATCTGATCTGGGGCCTAAGAAATCTTCAAACTGCATAATTGAGTTTCTCAAGCCATACATTATGAATTATGATAAAATTCAGAAACATGAGACTTTAGTAGCTGTAATTTTTCTTTCTCGCTTTGCTATTCTTTGTATACACCCAGTACTAACATCTAACGTGATCCTGGCCACCAGGGCCAAATTGCAAAACTTTCAGGGAAGCATTTTCTAGATTGTGCCATCAGCATTTATGCTTTCTGGATGGAGAAAGGAAAGAAGAATAAAAAGAGGGACTTCACATTCCCATACAATAGATTTCCCATAATTTTCTTAGCATAGCATGAAGAAGTTCTTAGCTGATGTAAACTTCCATTACTTTCTCAGCTCCAGCCCAGGGCCTTCATATCAAGCTCCCTGCTGTTTCATCAGTGCTCACACCTTCCCTGGTGACAACATATAAAATAACAAATCATGACCGATCTCTATTTTCGTTACCTCACTTCACACATTCAATCACCAGCAAATGTAAAGTAGACTTATTTGTTTCTTATCTTTCCCCTTTCATGTCAGTGTAAGCTCCACAACAAGAGTTTGTCTTGTTTGCCATTGTAACCACAGTGTCTGCAACATAGAGGGCACACAATAAATAGTTGTTGAATAAATGAATGAATGCATGTGTAGAATGGTATATCAATTTCAAGAGTCCTATGTTCTTCAATTCAATTCAGTCCCTCAGTCATATCTGACTCTTTCCAACCCCATGGACCACAGCACGCCAGGCCTCCCTGTCCATCACCAACTCCTGGAATTTACCCAAACTCGTGTCCATTGAGTTGGTGATGTCATTCAACCATCTCATCCTGTTGCCTCCTTCTCCTCCTGCCTTCAGTCTTTCCCAGCATCAGGGTTTCAAATGAATCAGCTCTTTACATCAGATGGCCAAAGTACTGAGGTTTCAGCTTCAACATCAGTTCTTCCAATGCATAGTCAGGACTGATTTCCTTTAGGATGGACTGGTTGGATCTTCTTGCAGTCCGAAGGACTCTCAAGAGTCTTCTCCAACACCACAGTTTAAAAGCATCAATTCTTCGGGGCTCAGCTTTCTTTATAATCCAACTCTGACATCCGTTCATGACTACCGAAAAAACCATAGCCTTGACTATACAGACCTTTGTTGGCAAAGTAATGTCTCTGCTTTTTAATGTGCTGTCTATGTTGGTCATAACTTTCCTTTCAAGGAGTAAGTGTCTTTTAATTTCATGGCTGCAATCACCATCTGCAGTGATTTTGGAGCCCAAAAAAATAAAGTCAGCCACTGTTCCACTGTTTCCCCATCTATTTGCCATGAAGTGATGGGACTGGATGCCATGATCTTAGTTTTCTGAATGTTGAGTTTTAAGCCAACTATGTTCTTAGGAAGATTAAAAAAATTCAAAGCTATACAGTGTGAGGACTACTATTCAGGATTAAAAGACAGAAATAAAGAATGCAAAATTTAGGCAATGGATGGGCTTTGAAATAAGAGAGCATGAGGGGCTGGGCAGACCAAGATACAGGCTACCGTTGCAGGTAAAAAGACAGGTTCTAACTGGGTAATCACCCCATATCAGGTCACTAGGATTTTTCCAGTTTTAGGATCAAAATTTCTCATCCTATGCAACTCATCATTCTCAGGAAAACTTGAAACAGTTGGCCACCCTGGTTTTTAGTCAGATGCCACATGGATTTGGATTCCCCATTTATATTTATTAGCAATATGACCTTGGGCAAGACATGTTTACTGCCTCTGATTTTTAGCTCCTTATTGTTGTTGGGATGGAAATATCTGGATCAAAGATATGTAAGGATTTCTTAAAAAGAACTATATATAAGACACTTGCCACGTTGTTTGGTATACAATGAATTCCATATAAACAGTAAATGGTATTATTAAAATGCTTGACTTATAATTGCCTTTCAATAAATATCAGCTTAAAAATGAGGGAAGATGCTTTTTCCCATGCATTTTTGTGACTTGAATGATGATTTTTCACAATAAAATTATAATATACATATATACTATATCCTCAAAAGTTGTAATAAATAACCCGTCAAGGTAAAATTTTGATACTAAATTTGCCATTCTATTTGTAAAGACTTATCACAATTTCATCTAAAATAAAAGCATTTTTGTTTTCATAGTCTTCATTACTTTCAAAAATCTATGTAATACAGTAAGAAAAGAAAAATTACCAGCATTTATCAAATGAGAAACATTTTAAAACATTACTTAAGTTTTTTATCTGTTTGTATAAATAATTCATCCAAGTTTCTTCAAATAAAGTTGGTATAAGCTAGGAATACAATATTTTAGGAAAGATAATTTTCTCATCGACAAAAACAAATGTTCCAACTAGTTTCATAAAATAAAAGCCTTTAAAATAGTCACTTGGAGTTGATTTGGGAAAAAAAAATCCCTTGTCTGTTTCTGTTAATGCCCACATGAGTTTTACTAGTTGCAACTGAAATCACAAAAACCAGGGCTTGATGCTTAGTTGGAAAGAAGCCAGGATAATGAAATTAATAACATATGCTGAAGAACCCATTTGTATCAATTTTTCCGTGAAAAAAAAATGAGGCAGCTCAAAGCTACTGACAGTCTTCCCTCCCCACCCCCACCCCAGTATTTTCTTTTGCCTTTAATATGTCCGAATGTTGAAGTCAATGATGAGTTTTACTTTCACAGTTCATATGACTTCAAATTTAAGCAGCCCTGGAGCTATTAGGCAAAAAGTTTATTATTGTTGCTATACATTTTCTTTTAGGTCAGAGGTGAATTCTTTGCGTCTCTGACAACTGAAGACATTTCCCAATTCTGAATCAAACTCCATGCTAGGGACACTTATTAAGATGATCTTGGTTGTGTTGGATGGTCTCAGAATCTGTCAGCAGCTTGTCATGGGAATCTTCAGGTAACTCTCAAATAACAGTCCACGGCCAAAGATACACACATCTCAAGAAGACCTTCTGAAGTCCTCTCTCAGAATTTCTCTGCCCGCATTTGTGCACATTGTTAGCAGAGCTAGTGGGGCTTCCCTGGTAGCTCTGCTGGTAAAGAATCTGCCTACAATGCAGGTGAGAGAAAAATTAAGTTTTTTACTAAACCCTTGAGAGCAGGTTTTTATCTCATGTAACATGGCAGGTTCTTATCTAATGCAATGTGGCCTTTAGGGATGTTTTTCCTTCAGGGACTTTCTAAAAAAATTGTTTTTCAGGCTGTCGGAGTGTGGCCCTGACCAGCCGTATAGACCTGATAGCAAACGAGCCTATGTGAACCAATCAAATTGTCCCCACCCTAGTTATACCCGTTTGCAGTTTTTGTGCTTAAAAGTGCCCTGTAATGACAGTTTGGGGTTCGTTCCTCCCTGGAGGTGACTGAACCCCGGCGCGCCGGCTTAATAAATCCTCTTGCTGTTTGCATCGAATCCGAGTCTCAGTGATCTTTGGAGCGACGGGTCTTAGGAAAAGACCGCAAGGTCTAACACAGGATACCCTGGTTCGATGCCTGGGTTTCGAAGATCCCCTAGAGAAGGGATAGGCTACCCACTCCAGTATTCTTGGGCTTCACTGGTGGCTCAGACGATAAAGAATCCTCCTTCAATGTGGGAGACCTGGGTTCAGTCCCTCAGTTGTGAAGATCCCCTGGAGGAGGGCCTGGAAATCCAGTCAAGTATTCTTGGCTGGAGAATCCCCATGAAGAGGAACCTGGCGGGCTCCAGTCCATAGGGTCGCAAAGAGTTGGACATGAGAGAGCGACTAAGCACAGCACAGCAAGGCTAGTAATCTAATTTGCAAATATACAGTAAATCAGAGGTGGCAAATTAGGGGAAAAGAAATAAGCAGGCTGATAGCAGCAAAAAGCAATAACTGACAGCTAAGCAGCAGGCAAAGACATGCTAAAACCAGGCACAGGGAAAATACAATGCTCTCTGTCACTACTGGAAGAAGAAATATTTACAAACTCAGCAGTTTGGGAGGGCATCACAGGATTTCAGGAAGCAGTAGGCTCTGAAGTACTGGTGTAGGGTGATAAGTGTTCAGGTAGATAAACCTGAGCCATAAGGTTCAAGTTAAGTCCAGTATTCACTGTTGAAGAATGTAGGCAAGCCTACCAGGCATTTTCCCAAGACTGTTAAAAGAAAGATATCTATCTATATTCATAGATATACACATCTTTGTGTGTGTATGCTCAAACATTCTGTCATGTCCGACTTTGTGATGTCATGGACTATATAGCCCACCGGGCTCCTCTATCCATGGAATTCTCCAGCAGGAATACTGGAGTGGACTGCCATTTCCTACTCCAGGAGATATATATATATATATATATATATATTCAATTATATATCTATGAACATAGATATATTTATTAGAAAGCATCTCATATCTATAAATGTACTTGTGTGAGTATATATGCTTAGAACATATTTAGAAGAATACACACCAATAATGCATTTGTCTGGACAGTACACTGGAAAGTGAGAAGAAAAGAGGATCTTGACTTCATATAATTTTTGCTAAAGTTTTCAAAATGAGCATGTTTATTTTCATAATAAAAATACTTAAATATTTAGTAAAAGTTAAAGCATTAATGCATGTTTAGCCATGAACACTTTATCAGTCAGCCTGTAAACCAGTACGATTCTTGGGGATAGAGTCAATATCCTTCTCCCTACATACATTATGTTATATTATACTACATACATTATACTCCCTATATGCATATGTTATATTATACCATGCTATATGCCGTATGAGATCTCTGTTCTGCATGCCAACAAGAAAATACAGAATAGATCTAATTCAGTCTTTTAAAGAACTATAATCAAGTAAGAAGCCGGAGGATAAGAAAAACTTAATATTTGGAATGAGGGGAAGGGAAGGGAGAGAAATTCAGAGCATGTGGCCTTGCAGACCATCAAGGACAGGTGCAGTCAAGAGGGATGCTGGGAGGCCAGTGGAAGTAGGGGAGCGTCAGGGAAAGATGAGAGAGGGCAAAAGGGTGTTGCTAAAGGGATGACAGGGAGAGATTTGAAAACAAACTGTAATGATGTCAAATGCTACCGAGGTCAGAGGTCAAAGTAATCCACACAGTGACTGCTTGTTTGGAATCTAGTTTGTTCCATTTAAGACAGACTTAATGAACACAGATGCTACAAAATGTCTACTGTTTATACATGGACTTATCTCTGCCTCATTCCCTAGCCTTCTGTGTGACTCCACTCCCCCAGCTACTACCAGACACTAGGGCCCTTGAAGGTAGCACCAAGCCATAGAAAAGGCTCAGATACATTTAACAAATGTTCATTTAAGATATAATTTTTAAGCCTTTCTTTTTATTTTAATTTATTTATTTTGGGCTTATCTGAGTCTTCGTTGCTGCAACTTTCTCTAGTTGCAGCAATGGGCGCTAGAGCTCTCATGCTTCAGTAGTTGTGGTTCATGGATTTAGTTGTCCCACAGCATGTGGAATCTTCCCAGATCAGGGACTGAACCAATGTCCTTTGCATTGGCAGGTAGATACTTAACCATGGGACCACCAAATAAGTACTAAAGTGAAAGTGAAGCCGCTCAATCGTGTCCGACTCTTTGCGACCCCATGGACTGTAGCCCACCAGGCTCCTCTACCCATGGGATTCTCCAGGCAAGAATACTGGAGTGGGTTGCCACTTTCTTCTCCAGGGAATCTTCCTGACCCAGGGATCGAACCCAGGTCTCCCTGCATTGCAGGCAAACACTTTAACCTCTGAGCCACCAGGGAAGCCCTAAATAAGTACTAAAATAGAATATTTAAGAAAACACTGATAACCCTTAAAGGGTCTAATCTGTAACTCCGCCAGGTAGTTTGCATACAGGATACTGAATATCAGTTTCTTCATAAGCTATTCTTTCTTCCTCTTTTGAATTCAAGAACAAACATTGACAAAATTCAACCAAAGATCTTTCCAAAAAGGAGAGCCATAAAATTTAGTTTAAGGGTCTTATTTATGTGTCTGTCATTTTCTTTGAAAAAATAAGGATGGAGACGCATGCCATCTTCTTGTGGGGTTTCCTCCACTCATCTGACATGAGGAGGGATTTTACATGACAGTATTGGGTGGATGAAATGGAGGGAGAAGAGGTATTTAGTTGAAGATTGTCATGATATTGAGAAGTAGACCTGTTTATTATCTCTAACTCAGGGAGCAACATAAGCATTTGAGCTCTGCAGCACAAATCAAAACTAGCATTCATGAGTGCTGTCTGTTGACAGTTCTTTCAGTGGAAATAGGAAAGCTTTCCTGAGGACTCATGGCTACTTCAGTGGGAAGGAAAGTGTGGTAGGAGAAAAAGAATCACAGCTGTGTGTGTGTGTGGCAACTGGAGGGCTGGCAGGAGGAGGACAGGGAAACTGAATGACATTGAAAGTCAGTGAACTAAGGAGTTTAGGAGAGAATGGATACGTGTATATGTATGGCTGAGTCACTTTGCTGTGCACCTGAAATTATCACAATATTGTTAATCCACTATATTCCAATATAAAATGAAAAGTCTTTTTAAAAAGTTAAAAAAAANGGAACAAACATTGACAAAATTCAACCAAAGATCTTTCCAAAAAGGAGAGCCATAAAATTTAGTTTAAGGGTCTTATTTATGTGTCTGTCATTTTCTTTGAAAAAATAAGGATGGAGACGCATGCCATCTTCTTGTGGGGTTTCCTCCACTCATCTGACATGAGGAGGGATTTTACATGACAGTATTGGGTGGATGAAATGGAGGGAGAAGAGGTATTTAGTTGAAGATTGTCATGATATTGAGAAGTAGACCTGTTTATTATCTCTAACTCAGGGAGCAACATAAGCATTTGAGCTCTGCAGCACAAATCAAAACTAGCATTCATGAGTGCTGTCTGTTGACAGTTCTTTCAGTGGAAATAGGAAAGCTTTCCTGAGGACTCATGGCTACTTCAGTGGGAAGGAAAGTGTGGTAGGAGAAAAAGAATCACAGCTGTGTGTGTGTGTGGCAACTGGAGGGCTGGCAGGAGGAGGACAGGGAAACTGAATGACATTGAAAGTCAGTGAACTAAGGAGTTTAGGAGAGAATGGATACGTGTATATGTATGGCTGAGTCACTTTGCTGTGCACCTGAAATTATCACAATATTGTTAATCCACTATATTCCAATATAAAATGAAAAGTCTTTTTAAAAAGTTAAAAAAAATTAGTGAATTAGGCATGCAGAATAACATACATGGGACAAAAAACTGAGGAGTGATTACTGATGTGATGGTGAGCAAATAGACCGTAGACATTGAATGCCACAGCATTAAAAAAAAGAATAATAAGCAAGAAGATAAACAGGGCATCATGTAACGAAATACAAATGGAAAGGAGGACTTGTGGTGCCGGACTCAGTTTATTGAGGCTAAAAAGCTCAAAATTTCTTAAATGATTTCATAAAGTTCTTAAAATCATACTAGAAAAGTAAAACTTAAGTTTTAAAGCAGTTGAGAAAGAAAAGGGCCAATTAATTGTTTATAACAACTGGGATATTAATATAATCGGAATGCAAGAATGATAAGCATGAGATGATAACCCAACTTGGGAGCAAATTAAGGATTCTCACAAACCAGGAGAAATCTGGAAACTGTAAACAAGAGGAATTTTTCTGTGAGTTCTAATTAAAGGAGTTGGCAGTCAAAGACAATCAATATAGGAGGAAGGAGAGTTGAAGAAAAGAAGCAGAATCAAAGGTGACTTAATTTGCAAAGGCAATATAAGCTAGAGTACCTCTCCAAATTTCTATATTTGATACTGGCAAATTCAGCATGATGTACCAGGCACCCTTCACAGCCCCCACCAGTGTGGAATCGTGGAATCCACATAACATCCCTATAAAAGAGTCACACCATGATTATCATCCCCAGATGCAATGGGTGGATAAAGAAACTGAAATCCCAAAGTTTAGGTATTTTTTCCCCCCAAGATCGTTAGAGAGTTGGTGATGGACAGGGAAGCCTGGCATGCTGCAGTCCATGGGGTTGCAAAGAGTTGGACACACATGAAAGACTAAACTGAACTGAACTGAAGATAATCAGCTAGTAAATGAGAGAGAAAATTTAAACTCAGTATTCATGCTTTTAACCTCTATGCTATGTTTACCAACTTTTGCCATCAGCATGGTATGGAAGGCTAGCACATTTTTCTCATCCAAACACATGGACATAATGATCACTGCTATATTTTAGAGCTAACCTCCTCCAGTGATCACCCAATTATTAAATTACCTTTGTTTAAATATATTTATTCTCCTCTCTTTTTCTCTTCACTCATAAAGCAAGAATTTATTGACTATTTTCTCCACAGATGTATGTTTGGCTCCTTGGGAAACACAGACATTGTAGAATATAGTTTCTTCTTTCAAAGTCAAAGGTCAAAGTGTTAGTTATTCTGACTTGCCCCTTTCTTTGCGATCCCATGGTTTGTAGCCCTCCAGGCTCCTCTCTCCATAGCATTTCCCAGGAAAAAATACTGGAGTGGTTTGCCATTCCCTTCAGTTTCTTCTTTCAATGACTGTGCTCTAACTGAGGAGAAGGCGATGGCACCCCACTCCAGTGTTCTTGCCTGGAAAATCCCATGGATGGCGGAGCCTGGTGGGCTGCAGTCCATGGGGTCGCTAAGAGTTGGACACTACTGAGCGATTTCACTTTCACTTTTCACTTTCATGCATTGGAGAAGGAAATGGCAGCCCACTCCAGTGTTCTTGCCTGGAGAATCTCAGGGACGGGGTAGCCTGGTGGGCTGCCGTCTACGGGGTCTCATAGAGTCGAACACGACTGAAGCGACTTAGCAGCAGCAGCAGCAGCACTAACTGAAGAAGGTGAATTGCTGGAACAACCTCTACATTTCAGTGGCTTCTCACAAGAAAATGTTCCTTTCCCCATTCTGTTCAGGCTTTTGTGATGGAGGGGGGCAGAATTCAGGACTTGGCTCCAGAGCGGACTAGACCAGCACTTTCTTCCTCCTGAGCTTTGCCATTCTTCAGGAGCTGGCTTCAGCTTCACGATGGGCAAAGAACCCCTTTGGGAGTTTGGTAAGGGTCAGGCAAGAGGCACTTGGGGTTCCCTGGTGGCTCAGATGGTAAAGAATCTGCCCACAATGTGGAAGACCTGGGTTTGATCGCTGGGTCGGGGAGATCCCCTGGAGAAGGGAATAGCAATCCACTCCAGTATTCTTGCCTGGAAAATATCATGGGCAGAGGAGCCTGGTGGGCTACAGTCCATGGGATCACAAGGAGCCAGACATGATTGAGAGGCTAGCACTTTCTTTTTTTTTTCAGGGAAGAGGGGTGCACCTGGGCAGAACTCCCATTCCATCAGGCATCTTTCAGGAGTAAAACCACACGGGACAGGAGGACAAGCTTAAGGAGAGCCAAGCAATATCACTGCAGTCGAAGTCAGGAAAAGACTGCTGGATTTTACTTCTGGTACCAACCATGCTGCATCAGTGAGAATTTAGAAAGGAAAGTAGAAACTGCTCTAGGGTGTTCAACTGGGAAGGAATTTAATATAAGGGATAAGAGATTTACAAAACAAGTGGAAGAGTGGATTGAACAAAGGCCAAAGAAACTGCTGTTAATATTCAGGAAATCAGGAAGGGCGAGTATCTCAGGGAGATAACCTGTTGATCTTACTGCCTGCAGCCCTCAAGTGGGTGGTTTCCAGGAAATGCTGGCAAAATCCTCACATCTGTCTTCTGGCCCTCTGCTGAAGTCTACGTGCCTTCTGACCATGACCAAGCAGGGGTGGTTCTTGCTCTCCTTCCCAGGCAAATCTCACACAGGGACCTCAATTCCCAGACCCCTAACCAGAAACCTGGTGCCAAGGACACCCAGAAATGTGACTTTCAGGCCTTCAGCTCTTGCACCATAGGAAAGAATAAAGCAGGGTACGGAAATGGGTCCAAGACACTAATAGACAATTCACATGAGGAAGCATTTTTGTTTTCTTTATATAAGTTTTATTTTGGAAATGAAAAATGGAAAACTCTGGGTGTTCAAATCCTACATATTAGAACTATATTTATTCAGTCTTTCATTCAGAGCTGTTAAACTCCCTTTTAATGTTTCAAAGTCAGTTTTACAAGTATATCAGAGAGCTTCCCTGGTAGCTCAATGGTAAAGAATCTGCTCGCCAACGCGGGAAACAGGTTTGATTCCTGATCTGAGAAGATTCCACAGAGAGAGTAAACACTTGCCTCAATGTGAGCAAATTCTGAGCATGTGTGCCTCAATTATGTCTTCTATGGGGCTGAAGGCAGGATGCAAGCATTTTGTTTGTATTATGAATGATGAGCCCATATTTGCTAATGTATACTAAAAAATATAATAGCTATAACTAACACATATAATGGGATCTCAAACACTGAATAGGAATAAATATTATCCACCTTTTCAGATGCACTCATTTGCAATGCAAGTAAATTTAAAAATTGCCCAAAGTCACAGGTGGAGTTATCTGGTTTTAAAGTCCAAGCTATTAACCACATGTGATGATATATGGCCCACAACTGTAGTTATTTTGATTACCTCAGTGCACATGAATCATCTGCCTAAGTGTCCAGAAATAATCATCCTTACTGAAGAAGTTTTTATAGGAAGAGATGAAATCAGCTACCTTATCTTCACAATCTGAGTTAAGGGAGTAAAACTAGCTCTTTCCTTGAGTGATTCCCCTCCTTGTTGAAATGGTTGGTTTCCTGTTACAATTGCAGTACAAGCAAGGGTGGTGGATATGGGAGATAGTCTTTAGTGAGATTTTCTCCAAGAATATGTTGTGAATTAGAACGTTACTATGAAAAGTTACCTTAGAGAGTCACGGTAATTTTAGGCCATCGATTTACAATTTCACCACGAATCTATCTATCTAATTTTAATACGAAGCTATGTGTATCTACTATGCCAATTTGTAACAGAAAAAGATTGAAATCAACATGAGTGTCTACTAATAGTGTGCTAGGAAAGTAAATGATAGTATATACTAATAGCATGCATAATTTAAAAATTAAAGAATTCCTCTCTATATTAAGGGGAAGTTGTTTGGAATATACCATTTAGGTATAAAACAAAGTTGAGAGAAATGAATATAGTATGTTACCATTTATATAAAATAGGAAGCGAGAGGAGTTATGACTATTTGCTTACACAGGAATATAATTTTTCTGGAAAAATAAAGAAGAAAAGAGCAATAAAGGTTGTTTGTGAGGTTATAGGAACTGAAGATAAAGGGTAGGATGGAAGAAAGACTCTTCACTCTATGCCTTTGTAGCCTTTAAAATGTCTGAACCATGGAACTATGTACCTTATATTTTAAATTGATTAAAAACTTAAAAGAATTATTTGTTTAATACTTGGGTATATACTACGGCTAGGTGCTATGCATGGTGGATGATAGAAGAGACAAGATTCTCAAAATCTTGATTTGGGCTAAAAAAACATGTGCCACTTAACACTTAACAAGCAACATATGCTGCTGCTGCTGCTGCTGAGTCGCATCAGTCGTGTCCGACTCCGTGCGACCCCGTAGACGGTAGCCCACCAGGCTCCCCCGTCCCTGGGATTCTCCAGGCAAGAACACTGGAGTGGGTTGCCATTTCCTTCTCCAATGCATGAAAGTGAGAAGTGAAAGTGAAGTCGCTCAGTCGTGTCTGACTTAGCGACCCCATGGACTGCAGCCCACCAGGCTTCTCCGCCCATGGGATTTTCTAGGCAAGAGTACTGGAGTGGGGTGCCTTTGCCTTCTCCGAGCATGAGATGAGGAAACACAAATTAGGACACAAAAAACTGCTGCCATAAGTGCCACAGGCATGCAGAATAGTGGCATGCTGAGAATGTGCTGAGCATAATCAGAGATGTCTTCCTGAGGGAATTGAATTGCAGGCCTTGGTTTGAGAGGACAGAGATATGGTGTCATAAACAGTGTGGCTTTGAACACGCAGCAGTATGGCAACTAACATAAAGTGTGGGGAATCAAATGGAAGAGCTTAAAATCATTGAGTGAGACTGAGAAGCTGATACTTGAAGAAGGTGGAACACTGGTAGCTTGAGTCTTACAATCACAAGAACAAGAGAAAGGGGCCATATTTATCTTATTTATGTAAGAGTTGACCTTGGTCTTGATTTCTATTTATTTTCTACCTTACTATCTAACTGGATTATATTATTGTTGGTAATAACTTTCAATCAAGTCTCTTAAGTGTTTCAAGTACATATTTATATTATTTACGAAAGGTTATAATTTTACTCCTTCCTTTCTAATTTTTTTGTCTCTAGTTTCTTTCTCTATTTTAATTCCATTGACTGACACCTCCAGCACAGTTTTGAATAATCATAGTAGTACTTTCTTCTTCTGAATTTAGAGGGAATCATCTAACTGGCTATTGAGATATTTTCTCATGTTAAGGAGGAATTTAGTTGTGTTGATTAGTACTTAAGTAGTTTTTTTTTTTCAGATAAGAATAAATGTTGTATTACAGTAAATATCTTTTCAGTATCTATGGAAATAATTAATGTTTTCCTTTAGACCTATATACAATGAATTATAATAATAGAGTTACATCATTGAACCATCCTTGCATTTTTGGAGTTCTAGTCACTAGGTTATGTTCATAGTGCTCGTTTAGGATGTTGCTGTGTTCTTTTTGTCAATATTTTAATTAAAGTTTTATCATGCTATTTATAAGTGAGAGACCCATATAGTTTTCTGTCAAGGATATAACAGACAGACTTTAAATGAATTCATAGTGTTGACGCCCTTCCTTTGATTATGGGTTGGATATATGACTTGCTGCTATCCAAGAGAATATGGCAAAGGTGACAGGTTATAACTTTTGTTACTTTAAATGAATCCCCATTTTGCTAGCAACTTTCTTTGGAGTCTTTTTTTCCATCGGTGGCTTTGTAAAATCAAAGTGCCATGAATTCTATAGCCATAAAGAAGTGAATTCTGCCAAAAACCTAAGTGAGCTTGGAAACAGATTTTCCCCTAATTAGGCATCCAGATGAGAATGCAGTGTAGATGATATGTTTATGGCAGAGAACCCCATTAAGCCATGCTGGGACTCCTGACCCATGGTAAATATGAGATCATAAATGTGTGTTGTTTCAGGCTGCTAGATTTGTGACAATTTATTATGCTACACAAAAATTAATACAGGATAGTCCTTATTAGATTTTTGCATAAAGATATGTTTATCTCTAAATTTTGGCTTTGAGCAAGTTGTTGCAAAGAACTTTGTAATTTCCAGGGGGGAGGGGGTAGTGAATATTTTTGTTGTTTTTGTCAATTTCAAGTTTATACTGAACAGAGAATATTTCCTACATTGATTTTACTTTTGTGAGTATACTGAGATTTTCTTTCTCGCCTGGTATGATTGATGTCTGTGAAACATTTATGGACACTAGAAAATAAGATGGATTCTTTATTTTCATGGTATATCACTTGACTCCTGTCATTAATTATTGCTGTTAAGATCTATGAGAGGGGAATAATTTGTTTTTCTCCCATATGAGTGATATATTTTCACAACTGCACAAAAGAATTTTTAAGTCTAGAAACTTTACTAAACATACTCAGTTATTTAATTTCTGTAACATATGACCTGTGCTTTGTATTTATATTTAAGTGCTTTTTATTTTAGAAATGTTTTCTTAAATTGTATCTTTAAATATTGATCTATTCCATTTTACCTCTTTTGCAGACTCCAGTTATGCATATGCTTTATTTCCTTTTCCTATTTTCTATTACTTACATTTTCTCTCTAATTCTTTTTAATTATTTCAGTTGTGTTTTGCTTATTTTTGTCATTTCTCTCATCTATGTCCATTAACTTTTTTCTCCAGTATTTACTCACTCCTTCTAACTCCTTCTCCATTTGTCGATGCTTTTATTTTTCCTATTTTCATATTGAATTATGCTAGTTTAACCACCACTGTTATCATGCCATCTATTTCCTAAAATCTTACTCTTCTGTTATGTGGTCTTCATTCACTTAAAAAATGTGTATAGAAAAATATTTGTTTAAAATTTAGTCTGTTCTATGGAAACTTTTTTTTAACCTGGTAAGTGGTTTGTTAATAAATTTTGCTGCTTTTTTCCTCCTTTATTTTCAAACCCTCTTTCCATAGACATGTGTTCATTACCTTTATGGTTTTTTAATTATCATATAAATTCAGTGTTTGTGGACCTCTTATAATAAAAGATTTGTGATGTAGAGTGGGACAAGGTAGCACTCTAATGTAACTGTTTTTTTGTTTTTGTTTTTAATTTTTTTTTCTTTGTAAGACAGATCCTGCCTTATCACCAGTTCTACAGACCTCGGCTGCTTCACACAAATATGGCTTTCCATATAATTCTCTTTTTTTTGGTAAATCTTTCTCTTTTATGATTTAATCATTTTATTTGGTGAAGCACGGAAAAACGGTGGTTTCTACTTTTACTTAATTTGTTCCTGCTTCTGCACCCCCTTTTGAAGATAGAGACAAACAACTTAACCCTCATATGTAACTGTTCTCTTCATGAAGTTATTTGGTGAAGACTATTTTGGATATGCATTCAGAAATCTGCCCATCGTGTTTTGATTCTGCACTGTTCTCCACTCCTTTCTGCATAGCTTTTGTATGAACACTATCACTTTTGGCAAACTTGAGAAATTTTGTGACTCCAAGTGTTGTCAAAAATGAAATTTATGCTTTTATTTTTAATTCTGCTTGTTTTCTTTTTGGTAGTAGCCAAAAAAAAAAAAAAAACAGAATTCTGACCTTAAATTGCCACATTCATATCAAAAGTCATTAAGTACTCCTTGAGTGACATCTGATAAGCTACCTCTAGGAAAGTTACATTGCCTCTACAGAGTAACTGTATATTTACTGTATCATGGCAAACATCTGGTTTTATTTTTTATTTTTTCTATCCTGCTTCCTCTCCCTCATGCTGTGATTATGATGGAGGCATCAATTTCATTACCATACTTCCTGAATATAAGGGTAGGCACATGATTTTATCCCTTTAGGTAAAGTACTTAGCCCAACATAGGCTCATGCCCCAAGCAGCATCAATCAGAGCTCTTTAGGGAGACTATTATAGAGAGTAAGGGGAAATGATAGTTTTTCTTTCCAGATTTCAAGCTATACAAATCCTTTAAGCCTAGTGCTGCTTGTGGGGTTGTCTTTTCCTGCACATGAAAAGTTTTGCCTGAGAATGAAGAAATGGAGGGAGAAAGGTGAATTCCTGTTGACATCATATGAATGCCTGGATCCAACCATGCCTGAAATCAATTTCCAGTATTGTTATGTCACCCAATAAATTATCTCTTTTGTTTGAGCTAATTTGAGTTGAATTAATAATTGAATAATTGAATTTGGATTTTGTATCTTGCTATTAGTCATGACTGATTTTAGGATCTTTGTTTTCCAGACTTACCACGGACTTAGAGTTTTTTTCTAAAATTCAAAATCTTTTCCCATTATTTTGTGACCCATGCATATTATAGCTATTTTAATATGTTTAATTAAATTATACTTTCATATGTGCACTACTTTACAATTTTTCCTCTTACTGAATAATTAAGAATCATTCTTAAATTCTTATGTATTAGAAGTCATACTTTGCTACTGCAAAGTTGCTTCAGTCGTGTCCGACTCTGTGCAACCCCGTAGATGGCAGCCCATCAGGCCCCCCCGTTCTTGCTCCAGGCAAGAACACTGGAGTGGGTTGCCATTTCCTTCTCCAATGCATGAAAGAGAAAAGTGAAAGTGAAGTCGCTCAGTCGTGTCCGACTGTTAGCGACCTCATGGACTGCAGCCTACCAGTCTCCTCCGTCCATGGGATTTTCCAGGCAAGAGTACTGGAGTGGGGTGCCATTGCCTTTATTTAGAGGAAATTTACTATATTAAGACTGCAAACATTTATGAGATTTTTAAGAATGTCAAATAATCTGCTCATTGTTTTGAATTCCTTTAATGTGCTCCTTCAGGTGAAGCTCTGATTTTCAGATGTGCATCCAATAGTCTGCTACTAATTAACATACAGGTAGATGACATCATTACTTTTAGAGAGAAGAACATTGTACAGTCTTGAATTTCTAGGAGGCAAACATGCCTTTGGTAGACGTGTAATGCCAGACCAGTGGTTATTTTCCTGTGATGCCAGAGCCAGATGGAAATATTTGCAATTCTCTGTGCCACAAAAGGTTTGAGCAGTTATGGATGTTAGAGATCATTCCACCTCCAATGAATACTTGATGAGAAATGTGGGTTTTCAGAGTATGAGAATGAAAGGAGATTTTTGCAGAAGCAGCATTCCTTATTGAAAAGCAAAATTTACAGCATTTATACATCTGGCTTTTGGTCATTAAGCAAAGACTTTCCTATGACCAATGCAAGCATACTTGTAACTCAAAATAATATAAGTCTTAGAGTAACCTTACTTTTATTATCATTATAAGGTACCCTTTTCATTGAAAAGTGACTCTTGATAAGCACACTGGTTTTTGCATGATGTTTAAATACTTTAATTTTATAAAAAATTATATTTCAAATATAATATAATTTAGTCAATAACATATGTAAAAATTATTTGGTACTGAATATATGCCAAAGTCTCCTGCTTCATTAAACAACAATTTTTTAGATTAAAATTATTTAAAATCATTTAATAGTATAGTACAGATATGTAATAAAAGGAATTTTCTTATCCTGTGGGAATTTATGTGCTGAAATAAATGATTATTCAAAAAGATAAAATATCTGCTATTAATAAAGAAATCCTATTTTTCACAAATATAAGTAAAAGCTAATAATTACAAATTTACAACTTTATCCAAAGCAAAATATTGAGACCCAATGTGATGCTAAATCCCGGAAAGTTGAATTCTCCCAATGGTTCATCATATTAGAATGATTGTCCCGAGCCCTACAGCCTAATGGATCTGGGCTGCTGGGCCAGAGCTATGTCTCAAGAGAAATTCACAGGGGGAGAAGGGTGATTAGTTTTCTCCTTATAAGCTATTTACAGTATTGAGATTAACCTGATTTAAACTGATAAACACATTGGAGCAGGGGAGATAGGCTCTAATGGCAGTGCTAGGGTGGCCCAAGGTTTGTATTGCATAACATTTTTGGAAAGCGATATACATGATTCAGGATTTCAAAACTAAATTATAATAAGAGCAAATGTTTCCTGAGGACTTACTAACTGCCAGGCACTGTTATTAGCATTTACAGATTCATTAAAGTACTATTACTAAGCAACAGTGCTTATAAGATGAGCGCTGTTACTCTTCCCATTTTCCAGAAGGAAAACTGAAAGTAAAACAAATTGCCTAGCTAAACACAGGTAGTAAGTAGTTGACTGGGAAGTCAAACATGGGTAGTTTGACGTCCAGAGTGCAGGTTTTTAACTATTAAGTTCTACTTTCTCCAAAGTGGTATTTGATGCTCTTACATGCTAAAGGACTTTGAGCAGAAAACTAAATGCAATATATGAGGGAGGAAAAGGAAAGTTAACTCCTAAAAATAAAGCCAAGCTATCAGGGGAAGGAATTATTAAGAAGCAGCTGAAAGGAGAACTAAAAAAAAAGAAAAAAATTGCTTCTCTCTCTCTCAATTTCTTTCCTTTGAATGATCCTGAAGGTATTAATATAGAGGCAAGTCCAGAGGGAACAGAAGTAAACATCATGTGTGCTTAGTCACTTCAGTCATGTCCAACTCTTTGTGATCCCATGGACTGTAGCCCTCTCCAGGCTCCACTGTCCATGAGATTTTCCAGGCAGTACTGGAGTGGGTTGTCATTTCCTCCTCTAGGGGATCTTCCCGATCCAGGGATCAAACCCGTGTCCCCTGAGTCTCCTACATTGCCAGGCGGATTCTTTACCACTAGCACCACCTGGGAACCCTGAAGTAAACAGAGATCGTACAAAGACTAAAATGCCATCTTTTACACCCTTGAGGATGAATTTCAAATATAAACGATTAGAAATCCATTAAATCAAACTGAGAAATAGATTTTCAGGAACAAAGCCATACAATAACTTCCAGATAGGTCAAATTTATATCCATTCAACACTTTGGTTTCAAATCAGCATGAAAGCAGCTTCCATGGTAAATAAACACAAAAACTGAAAAACATATTAAACCAATATGTAAAGTGTTTCTTATTAAACTTAGCTACCATGTATCTAACCACACTAATATAATTTGAACTTCCCTGGTGGCTCAGGTGAAAAAGAATCTGCCTGCCATACAGGACACTTGGGCTCGATCCCTGGGTCAGGAAGACCCCTTGGAGAAAAATGGCTACCCACTCCAGTATTCTTGCCTGGAGAATTCCACGGACAGAGGAGACAGGTGGACTATAGTCCATGGGATCAAAAAGAGTCAGACACAACTGAGCAACTAAAACTTTCACTTTTCAATATAATTTAGGGGAAAAGTTTTAACATAGAAAGTAAACATGTGCTAAACTTATCCTAGTTTACTTAATGTAAACTTACACACAAAAAAATTTTTTTTTTTTTTTACTTTTTCTTCTGTTCTGTGGTAGAGATATTTGAGTTTTAATCATCAAGTCATTGGTCATTTCAACACTTTTTATGCAACACAATAGCTTCTTATTTGGCATTTCCAGGAACACAGAGAGTGGCTTACTCTTCCTAGCTTATCCAGAACTTTCCTTATTTAGCACTGAAAATCCTGAGTCCTGAGAACACCCTCAGTGATGGGCAAACTGGGATGGATAGTCACCCTTCATGGACTTGCTTGCTTTTCCTCACACACATAGACTGATTTCTCAGCGTGAAACATTCCTCTCTCAGATTGTTTCTCTAGCTTCTTCCTTCTTATCATGTAAATAATTGTATCCTCCTCTAGCGTACAGTGGGGTCACACAGAGTCAGATATGACTGAAGCAACTTAGCAGCAGCAGCAGCTAGCATATAAACTCCATAAAATATTTTATCTTTACTGTATCCCACCTTGGAGAACAGAGACTAACACACAGCAGACTCCTCCCAAATATTTGCTGAATGAATAATTTTTTATTCTGTTATAGACTTTATGTCCTAATCCATAGACACCCTAGTCATCATGACTAACACAAAGAGCATTTGATTCATTTATTCAGCAATTTAAAATTTCAGAACTAGTAAAATTTTATGGTCTATGGTAAGCCAGCAAGTGGGGGAAGTCAGGTGCGTTAGTCTCTGACAAAAGACTTAACCAGGTGGACAAACCATTTAACTGGTACTTAGTGAAGGGACTGCTTCCTTTATGTTCTTTTGGAGCTATTGGGATGCTTCTTCCCTTCTCTAACATGAATTAACTCTTTGAAATGGGGATACCTTCCATAAATACTCTCCGTAGTCCTGCAGACGGCAGACGACTCACTCTGGCCTTGAACCCTTATTTGGAACATACCCAGTACTAGATGCCTAGAAAAAGTATCTAACATCTCCTCTAGTCCTGGATGTTCTGTTGCTATTTCTAAGATTTTCCGAAATAGAATTACTCCCTGACATATAGATTTATTTACCGCAAGTTACCGCACCATTTAGAAACCCTCCCCTCCTTCTCCCTAATGTTCCTCCAATGTTCTTAGTTAAGCTCCTGAGTCTCTACTGGAAGCCTTGGACACTAAAAGGATGGCAGATGATTTTATAATCAACATCCCCCACCAAAGAATATTAGGCATGAGAGGCTGGATGCCAAGAGGTCGTCTTTGGCTCTAAATTCCTTTCTTACATTGCCGGATGCAAGGCTTTATATCTTTTTGATTTTTAATATTTTTATTTACTTGACTGTGTTTGTGTGTTACTCATTCAGTTCTGTCCAACTCTCTGCAACCCTGTGGACAGCAGCTCCTCTGTCCATGGAATTCTCCAGGCAAGAATACTGGAGTGGGCTGCCGTTCCCTTCTCCAGGGGATCTTCCCAACCCAGGGATTGAACCTGAGTCTTCTGCATTGCTGGCAGATTCTTTACCATCTGAGCCCTGAGGGAGGCCCATTTTATTTGGCTAGTTGCTGCCATGTGGGATTTAGTTCCCTGACCAGGAATGGAACCTGGGTCCCCTGCATTGGAAGAGTAGAATCCCAACAATGGGACCACCAGAGAAGTCCAAGGCTTGGTATCTTAAAGGTCCCTCCTAGCAATGGACGACTGACCTCAGTTCAAAAACGAATTGAAAGAAACCTCACCCAGACCAGCCTCTCTTGAGTCTTACAGATAATAGAAAGCAGAAGGGGTGAAGATGCAGGGAGCAGGTGGCGGGGGCACCAAACCTGCAAAACGTTCTCTACTGACTCTACCAGGAAGGTAGGTGGCCCCTTGACCATAAGAAGATTGAAACAACCTATTTAAAAATNAATCTGTTAAAAGAGTGGGTGTTTTGAAGCTAATCTTCCCCAGGTGCAAAACCTGGTTTGGTCCCTGTCTTAGTCAGATTGGGCTGCTCTCACAAGGTGTCATAGACTGGGTGGATTAGACAGCAAGAATTAATTTCTCACAGTTCTGGAGGCTGGAAAGGCTGAGATCAGGGTGACAGCAGGGTCCAGTTCTGGGGAGGGCTCTTCTACTGGGTTGCAGGTGGCCATCTTCCCACTGAGCCTTCATAGCTAGAGAGCAGAGAGAAGAAGAACATTCTCTCATGTCTCTTCTTACAAGGATATTAATCTCATCACAAGAGTTCCACCTTCACAAATTAACTACTTCCCAAAGGCCCCATCTCCGAATACTATCACATCCCAAGGCAATTCAACATGTGAACTTTTAGCATTTTGACTGGTGACTTTTGAGGAACCTAAGCATGTAGTTGCTAACAGTCCCTTACTAGTTAACCCTGCTCTGGAGGAAGTTCCTTGAGCCTTATGCTCCTCATCTGTTTAGACGTTTAAAATGTATTGTGCTGGGTGTTTCATAAGTCGTCACGGCCTCCTATGTATTAACCTTTCTGCTGTATTAGACACTGCACTTCTTTCTTGAGACATTTTCTTTCTGATGTCTTCAACACTGTATTATTTTCTTTTCATTCCTTCTTCATAGTATTCTATCTCAACATATCCTTTGTATCTTTCACTGAATTGTGTGTTTTTCCCCCAAGACTGCCAAAAAATATGATTTCCACTCAAACTCCCCACTGGCTCTTCTCTTCCAGGCAGATGCAGGTATTCCTCATTAGACCCCTTGTCTGAATCCCACAGTAATGTCTGCTCACTAGTGGCAATGCAGTGTTATCTTCCTCTCTTGCAGATGGTGAGCTTCCTAAGGGAAAGGACTAGTAATCCGGAACCACAGTTGGTGCTCGGTAAATGCACTTTGGAAGGAGAGATGGAAGATCAAAAAAATAAAAAGTATAAATGAATAAGTGTTTCCGAAGTGTGAATATTGCACATTGCCTAGGCAATTCCGGTCATCCATCGCCTTGCCAGTGATCAGTTTGGGGATGCACAAATCTAAGCTTGTTTGGACCCGTGAGACAGATGAGGCTTACTTGAGATAAGAATCTCTGGGCAATAGATTCAAGTTCCTCTCCGTCCCACTGACTATGTACAGGGAAGTATTGGCCATAGTTATTGCTGGTGGCCAATTCATGGTCTCAGGAAAGCTGGACTCAGTGCTGTGGATACCAGGGTAGGGGTATGAGAGGAACCTGAGTCTCACAGGATAACACTGAGACACTAAATCAACCAGCCCTGAAGCCCGACCTTCGCCTGTGGACTATATGTTACATGTGATATACATTTTAGTTATTGTAATGATTTACCATATCTCATATATAACAGAAACAAAGCATTTAATGTAACATTACTTCCCCAGGTCCAGAAGTGTTGCACACTATTTCTTCCCTACTGCGCACGTTATCATTTAGTTATTTCTAAGAGATCTTATGGGGAAAATATTAATTTGCTTTCATGTTTAATCCCTTGAACACAAACTCCTTCTCTCTCTCTTTTAATGCTGTACTTATTGATATCATCTTGAGAAATACTGGAATAAATGTCCATCTCTTCCTTAAAATTATGCTTCGTCCCACCTGTTTACATTCTGATCATTTTCAACCTCTTACTAAAATCCAAATTTGGGGAAACACTTCACCCAAGTTGTGAGTGGCACTTCTGTCTTCAGAACAACTATTCCAGTTATAACATGTGCCACTCATTCAGTTTCTCTAGCCCTTATTTCATCATTGTTGTTTAGTTACTAAGTCGTGTCCACCTCTTTTGTGACCCCATGAACTGTAGCTTACCAGGCTTCTGTCCATGGGATTTCCCAGGCAAGAATACTAAAGTTGGTTGCCATTTCCTTCTCCAGAAGATCTTCTCAACCCAGGGATTGAACCCATGTCTCTTGAACACGTGTCCTGCATTGCAAGCAGATTCTTTACCGCTGAGCCACCAAGACCACAATGGACCACGCTTTGGCTCCAATGATAGTGCAATCGTGTAGAAGTGTCATCTGGATCTTTCTCTCTCTTTTATTTTCATCCGGGTCTTTTTCTGCTTTGAACACTTCTTAAGCCCAAAACACTGGCTTCAGAGTTTGACCTGATCTGCTANTTTTTTTAACTTAATTGAAAAATGTAGTTGGCATACAGTATTATATTAGTTTCAGGTGTAAACATAGTGGTTCAACATTTATATACATTACGAAACGATCACCATGTTAATTCTAATAGCCACTTGTCACCATACAAAGCTACCACAACATCATTGACCGTATTCCCTATGCTGTGAATTATAGCTTCATGATCCCTCATCCGTACCTCTTACTCCTCTTCACCTATATCACCCTTTTCCCCTGGCTTCTGACAAACACTAGTTTATTCTCTGTATCTGTGAGTCTGTTTCCGTTTTGTTTTGCTTGTTCATTTGTTTTGTTTTCTTAGATTTCACATGTAAGTGAAATCACATGGTATCTGTCTTTCTCTGTCTGACTTTTTGTACTTAGCATAATACCTTCCAAGTCCATCCATGTTGTTGCAAATGGCAAAATTTCCTTCTTTTGTTTATGGCTGAAATAAGGGTGAATTTATCTTTTCAAATTGGTGTTTTCATTGTTTTTCTTAGAGATTAGGGAGGATCCTGAAATCTTTAAATTAATATGAGTTTAGGAACCAATTTATAACCTCATTTTAAGTAATGGCCTTTTCCATCACATTAAGAAGTTTGACCAATTTCCAAATTGAACATGATAGCAACTACTACAAACTGTCAAACCATCACATATTCTCAGCATTATCCCACACAAATTTGTTTCTGCCATTTGTAGAAATCTGAGTAGGTTGCAGTTTTAATGAACTGTTCCTCAGCTCTTCTCATTCAAGTTATCATTTTCTTTGCTCTACGTGTCCTATTAACTGGTTTCCCTAAGTCAGGGAATAAAATGTAATTATTAACCTTTTAAAAAGCTTTGAAGTAGAATTTTCAGCTTTAACCTTTGTTAGGTAATAGCACAACAATTATATCTTATTTTATTATTTTAGTGTCAATTTTCTGTCATATAAGCAAAAAGAAAGAAATAAAATATAAAATGATAAAAAATAATTTAACTGTTGTAACAAGTATAGAATTCAATTGCTACTGATAAGCAGTAGAAGTCACTATAACCCACACAATAGTCACATGCTGTAGTATATTTCATACACTTGCAGAAAACAATGATCTGGAGTTTTCAGTACGCATTGACTAGTTATATATCTCTATTGTGATTTAATATCACGTGTCTTCTAATTTAGCCATTTCATAATAAAATCTTGTATTTTTAAAGATACAAAGTTTGATGTGTTAAAATATTTTATAGGGAATATATTTGCTGACAAATATAATGATTATTACTTTTATCATAGTTAATTTGCTATAAAATGCTGATGCTTGATGAAACAAGGAGAAAAAGAGAACTGAAAAACAGAATATGAAAAGACAAAGATTTTTAAATATGAAACTGATGTTGATAGTAGTAGCTAATGCTTACAGTTACTTTTGTAGAAAATATATAATTGCTTTTAGTGGGAATTGATCTTAGAAAAATGTACATTAACATTTTTTGGTCCATTAACTTTTAATTTTATAATCAAAGACAGTAAAATGATGTATTGCCCAGGTTACACAGAGAGATAACGAAAATTTTGAAAGTTGATTTATTCAACTAATATTTTCTGAGTCTTCACTGGGTGATATACACTTGGGACCCCTAATCCACTGATTTCTCTTCTGTTTTGGCTGCAAATAATACAAATTTCAACTCCAATGGACCTAAAAGAAAAAAAGATGATTGTTTGCTTATGTGACTGAAGCAATTCTGGAGGAAGTGTGGGTATCTTATCTATATGCTTTCTCTCTCGTATTCCCACTTCATACTTTGGCTTGCTCACCATAATCCTAAGGATCGGTGCTTTCTCACTTACAACAGAGAGAGGAGAGTGAATGAGAAAGAGAGTATCAGACTGGATTATATGCCCACCCCTGGCTCACCTAGGTAGCCATTAGGCTAAAAAGATTGTTCTGGAAAGAGATGCTACTTCTATAACAAATTTTTAATGACTTTTGAATAAAACTATAGATTAAAAATAAAGTTTTAAATAAGATTATGTTGGTGTTTCCTCTCTACTTTCTGTTGATGTTATTTTTGTGGGTGTGATGATAAGAACACTTAACATGAATTCTACCCTCCTAGCATAGTCTTACATGCAAAATACAGTATGGTTGTTAAATATAGATACAATGTTTTCTGGCATATCTCTAGAGTTTTTTCATCTTGCATAACTGAAACTTTATGCCTGTTGAATGGTTCCCGATTTCTCCATTCCCTCAGCCCCTGACAATCACTTTACTCTCTTTTTCTATGAGTTTGACTACTTTACATACCTGATTCAATGGAATAGCACAGTGTTTGTTCTGTCATTGGCTTGCTTGACTTGCATAATGTCTTCCAGGTTCATCCATGTTGTCACACAGGACAGAATTTGCTTCTTCTGTAAGGCTGAACAATATCCCATTGTAAGTATGTACTACATTTTCTTTGTTCATTCGTTTGTTGATGGACATTCAGGCTATTTATGTATCTTGGCTATTGTGAATAAACTTTTGCTGAACATGGAAATGCAGATATCTCTTCCTGATCCTGATTTCAATTCTTGTTGATACATATTCAGAAATGCAATTGCTGGATCATATGATAATTCTCTTCTCAATTTTTTGATAAATAACCTGATTTTTTAAATGGAAAAAATATTGAATAGACATTTCTCCAAAGAAGACACACAAATGGTCAACAAGTATATGAAAAGATGCTCAACATTACTAACTATCCACAAAATATAAACCAAACGACAATGAGATATGACATCACATCTATTATAATGACTATGATTTTTTAAAGTAATATTTGTAATAAATGTTAGGGAGCATGTGGAGAAACTGGAACTCTTGTACACTGTTTGTCGAAAGGTAACATGGACCAGCCACTCTCAAAAGTGGTACTGAGGTTCCTCAAAAAAATAGGAGACTGTTGCATTGTATTTTTTGTCACCTTAATCCCTCTACCTCAAATACTCATCATTAAATGTCAAAACAGAAGAAAAATTGAGATTGAGAGAAATATATGTGGTATTTGAGTGGGATAAGACAGAAAAATTTTTTTACAAAAGGAAAAAAGATGAAGGAGGAGGAGAAAAGATATAAAAAGCTTTTTAGGTAAACCAGGAGAGAGGAAGCAGTTTGAAGTAAATTCAGAATTGAAGGTCATTAAATACTAGTAGCATTAACACTCATGAGGACTTCCATCAGTAACCTCTGTGATTCTCCCACTTATTCGAATTCTAAAGATAAGCACAAAAGGACAAAACAAAAGAAGGAAAAATGTAGATATGACCCTATCCACCAAAATATGCAGGGGTGCCAATCCTCAGATTTAAATTTTATGCAGATCTTTGCCAAGAAGTAAAGGTAAATTTTAATGTTTCTCTCTTTTTTGGCATCAAATGAAAATTTCTTTGAAATAAGAAAGACGTGTTTAAGTCAAGGATAAAATTAGTGGTAGAAACTATTTCAAGCTAAATTACTTCTCAGTCTTGGATTCTCCACCTTACTTAACTACTTTGTTTTATAACTTGCCCAGCAAGGCAATGAGAAAAGAAGATGGAAAGGAGAAAGGATTTTACACAGAAGGGAAAAAGTGGGGGATCACTATGCAGGACACTGTGGAACCATTTCTATCTACCATTTTCACCCAAAGGAGAGTCAGTTCAGTTCAGTCACGCAGTCGTGTCCAACTCTTTGTGACCCCATGAACTGCAGCACGCCAGGCCTCCCTGTCCATCACCAACTCCCAGAGTTCACTCAAACTCACGTCCATCGAGTCAGTGATGCTATCCAGCCATCTTATCCTCTGTTGTCCCCTTCTCCTCCTGCCCCCAATCCCTCCCAAAATCAGAGTCTTTTCTAATAAGTCAACTCTTCACATGACGTGGCCAAAGGACTGGAGTTTCAGCTTTAGCATCATTCCTTCCAAAGAACACCCAGGGCTGAGCTCCTTCAGAATGGACAGGTTGGATCTCTTTGCAGTCTAAGGGACTCTCAAGAGTCTTCTCCAACACCACAGTTCAAAAGCATCAATTCTTCAGTGCTCAGCTTCCTTCACAGTTCAACTCTCACATCCATACATGACCAATGGAAAAAGCATAGCCTTGACTAGACAGACCTTTGTTGGCAAAATAATGTCACTGCTTTTGAATATGCTATCTAGGTTTGGCATAACTTTCCTTCCAAGGAGTAAGCATCTTTTAATTTCATGGCTGCAATCACCATCTGCAGAGAGTGGATCACAACAAACTCTGGAAAATTCGTAAAGAGATGGAAATCCCAGAACACCTTACCTGCCCCCTGAGAAATCTGTGTGCAGATCAAGAAGCAACAGTTAGAACTGGACATGGAACAACAGACTGGTTCCTAATAGGAAAAGGAGTATGTCAAGTCTGTATATTGTCACCCTGCTGATGTAACTTATATGCAGAGTACATCATGAGAAATGNATCAAGAAGCAACAGTTAGAACTGGACATGGAACAACAGACTGGTTCCTAATAGGAAAAGGAGTATGTCAAGTCTGTATATTGTCACCCTGCTGGTTTAACTTTTATGCAGAGTACATCATGAGAAACGCTGAACTGGAAGAAACACAAGCTGGAATCAAGATTTCTGGGAGAAATATCAATCACCTCAGATATGCAGATGACACCACTGTTATGGCAGAAAGTGAAGAGGAACTAAAAAGCCTCTTGATGAAAGTAAAAGAGGAGAGTGAAAAAGTTAGCTTAAAACTCAAATTCAGAAATTTAAGATCATGGCATCCTGGTCCCATCATTTCATGGCAAATAGATGGGGAAACAATGCAAACAGTGGCAGACTTAATTTTCATGGGCTCCAAAATCATTGCAGATGGTGACTGCAGCCATGAAATTAAAAGACGCTTGCTCCTTGGAAGAAAAGCTATGACCAACCTAGACAGCTTGTTAAAAAGCAGAAACGTTACTTTGCTGACAAAGGTCTGTCTAGTCAAAGCGATGGTTTTTCTGGTAGTCAGTGTGTATGTGAGAGTTGGACCATAAAGAAATCTGAGCATCAATTATACAGAGTGAAGTAAGCCGGAAAGAAAAGCACCAATATAGTATATTAACTCATATATGTGGAATTTAGAAACATGGTAATGATAACCCTGTGTGTGAGACAGAAAAAGAGACACAGATGTATAGAATGGACTTTTGGACCTTGAGGGAGAGGGAGAGGGTGGGAAGATTTGGGAGAATGGCACTGAAACATGTATACTATCATGTAAGAAACAAATCATCAGTCTATATTCAATACAGGATACAGGATGCTTGGGACTGGTGCACGGGGATGATCCAGAGAGTTGATATGGGGTGGGTGGTGGTGGGGGGGGGGTTCAAGATTGGGAACTCATGTACACCTGAGACGGAAAATTTTAATTAATAAAATTTAAAAAAAAAGAAATCTGAACATCAAAGAATTGATGCTTTTGAACTGTGGCACTGGAGAAGACTCTTGAAAGTCCCTTGGACTGCAAGGAGATCCAACCAGTCAATCTAAAATGAAATTAGTCCTGAATATTCATTGGAAGGATTGATGCTGAAGCTGAAGCTACAATATTTTGGCTACCTGATGTGAAGAACTGACTCATTGAAAAGACCCTGATGCTGGGAAAGATTGAAGGCAGGAGAAAAAGGGGACGACAGAGGATGAGATGGTTGGATGGCATCACTGACTCAATGGATGAGTTTGAGCAAGCTCCAGGTGTTGGTAATGGACAGGGAGGCCTGGCGTGCTGCAATCCATGGGGTCACAAAGAGTTGGACACAACTGAGCAACTGAACTGAACTGAGCATATACACACTATTATATATATATAGATAATCTACAAGACCAACTCTACAGCACAGGGCATTCTACTCAATACTCTGTAATAAGGTTTATGGGAAAAGAATCTGAAAAAGAATAGGTATATGTATACATATAACTGAGTCACTTTGCACTACACCTAAAACTAAGACAACATTGTAAAATCAACTATACTCCATTATAAAAGTAATAATAAAAACAAAGGCATTCCCTAAATTTGACATATTATCCCAAGTGTCTTGCTTTATCCATGACCTGGCTCCTTGGATAATTAGTCACAGAAACCTAGTGGATCATGAACTGGTTTGATATTTTTCAGTGATAATTTCTGAATACAGCTATTTAAGTTAGTTTTGAGGAAGTATAAAAAGTTGGTTTAGTTTTGTCTCAAAATACTCTTCTAAAACAGTGTGATCTAACAAGGGTTTCTTTTTCACTGCCCTTCATTCTTTAACTCTTTTTACTGTTTGGCTTTCAACTTCAAATATTAAATCGAAGCTGTTTCTTCAAAAATCACCAGTGATCTCCTTATCACTAAATTTCAAAGTTTTCCTTTGTCTCCATCTTTTTCAGCTTCTTTAAAGTCAGCATTTCTCAAACAACCACAAACCAGAAGATTCTAACGTGAAGCTAAGATTGAAAACTGCTGTTGTAACTGGGCATAATAATCCCCTAAATTCTCCCAAAACTCTTTCCTCCCTTTCCTTTGGTGATTATGCCTGGATTGTTCTGCTATACTTCTAAACCCTTCCCTGATTCTTGCTTTTCCTGCCTCTCTAAATCCTAATTGCATCTCTCTGCTCATCCATCAAGGGATCATCACCTACTCTAGGTTCTTTCCAGAATGGCAACTTGCATTTCCTATAAACAACTAGAACTGACCACCTGAATAGTCTAATAATCTCTCAAATTAAAACTTCATATTTTTTCCTCACCAGACCCATTTCCCCCCTTTGTCAAATGCCTCATCTTCTTGATTTTAGCTTTTTAAAAAGTACTTTAGATAAGCATAATAAAATCTAATAGTTTAGACAAACTGATGTCAAATCCTTGCAAGAGACAAAATAAGAATTTTAAGGACTGAGTCTGAGCATCAGCATCTTTAAAAGCTCTCCAGGTGTCATAATTGTGAAGTTTGAGAAACATTACTCATTAAAATTCAGTATTATATGAAGACATTCTTTTACATAAGTATCCCCTTCCTGTTGCCTGATTCCTCCAAAAGTCAACTATAGAAATGCCACATAGTCTCTTAGGTAGTCTATCTCAAGAATTCCTTATTTCTTAGATATTTTCAGATTCTTATTGCCAGGCATATTCCCACACTTTGTAAAATAGTAGCTTGTAGTTTATTCTTTCATTGAATCGAAGCTTAAGAGCAATGGTCCTTACACTTTTAGAATATATAAACATTCCTGGAAAGATGATTAAACTCCATACTTCCAGGCCAAACCATTCAAAATTCTTACTCAGTAGCTTGGATGGTGCCCAGGTTATTGATGTATATATAACACACCTATGCTCTATATCATTCTAGAATCACACCTTAAGAAACACTCTCAGACCAGAAATATGTGTGTGTTTCTCACTCTACTCTGACTGCCTAGCAACACCCTATATGTAGCAAATGCTTATTATATAGTGAATAAATGGGTCAACATTGGTGCTTGAGTCACCTTTTCCCGGTATAATGAACTTCAAGGCTTTATCCACCACCACTACCTCTCTGCACCATGGCTACAGTTTCTCAAGGTCTCAAAGCTTTTTGTGAAACTCTATGACAAACCACCAGCAATGATAGTGCTTTTCCAGACTCCCTTACCATGTGTCACTAATGCTATTCCCATAGAAGCAGTATACTTCCAAATCTGTTCTATCTTATCCATGAAATAAGTTGAGAATTTCTCACA
Organism: Neotragus moschatus; assembly: GCA_006410615.1. Classification (NCBI taxonomy): domain Eukaryota; kingdom Metazoa; phylum Chordata; class Mammalia; order Artiodactyla; family Bovidae; genus Neotragus; species Neotragus moschatus. The sequence goes on from SJYA01001459.1 coordinate 1,864,868, forward strand.
GTGAGAAACACTTGACTTTGTTACCATGCCAAAGTTCTCTGAATTAATCACACTGTCCACAGATTGGAATAGTTCCACCAGTCTGGATTTCATAGTTATTTAAAGCTGAGCAGACAAGAATTGCTCAGCTATGGAAAAGAAGCTCACAGACTCTCTGAGGCATAATCAATTGGATTAGGAGTCCCTCTTCTGAAGCTGGTTTTGTAACTTTGTCCCTTCTGAATTTTCCCAGTCACCAATCATTTGGCCTTTTAATTGAAGCAAAAGTGACTTGCTCACATGATTCAGTAGGTGAAAATAATTATACTGTAATTAACAGCAAATGTAGTTGTAAGAATGATATTTCTGTGCCAAATCCAAATGTTAGAAATTAGAGACTTGCCTTCAGATTCCTTAGAGAGCAACAAAATTGTTTTCTTTGCTTTAGACTATAATGCTAAATGCAGTGCTATGTTGTTCTTTATATGACCAAGGCTTAGTGCGAGAATGTTTTCATTAAGGTAGAAAGCAATAAAGAAGGAAATTTGAAAAAGTTTTGCCTGATTGTATTACCACCCCTTTATCCTCCAGCAGCCTTTTCAATTAAGGAAGAGCAACCATTATATGAAATCAAAGTGGAAAAACCAGGAAGCAGGACATTTTTTTAAAGCATTATGTTTTAAGATCACCTAAAGAAAATATGACAAAATAAGTTAAAATTTAATTATGCTATTACTGCTAGAGTAGAAAGTTTTTAAAGTCAATTTTATTCCCTTATTAACAGTTTTATAGATTTATGTCCCATTTTAAAACACCGGTGATACTACAATCAAATAACTTTGTTTTAACTTTAATGCGAAAACAAAGATGCTTGAGATGTATGAAACATCAGGATCTCACTGGGCTCAGGGAGAGATACAAATCTAGATGACAGAGATTATGGAATAATTTATTGATGGAAAGTATGATGTAAGCCTGTTTCTCCTTTCCATGAGAGATGTTTTGATGGTTCCTGGGATGATTTTTATCCTCAGGACATGGGCAGAACAGTAACAATAGTTGACTCCTGTGTATCATTGTTTTAAATAACTTATGTTTTTACCTTACTCGTCTTGAGATCATACATTTATTCAACAAAAAAGACTTTGAACTCTGCTACCTTTTGAGGAGAAAGTCAAATAAAACAGAGTTCCACAAGAATTCATGATCTAATGGGAAAGAGATTAAAAAATAAGCAAATAATTTCAACCCATTAAGACTGTAATCACTGTGGCTTCAACAGGGTGCAGTGGGATTGCAGGAGAGGTAGACTCTAATTCCTTGATGAATTGGAGAGAAGGCGCAACAAAAGTGATTGAACTGAATCTTAATGGGATAAGCAGGTGTCTGATTGACATGTGAAAGAAGTAGAAGCTTTAAACCAAGGAAACAGCAGAGTTTTCCCAATGAGAAGGTTCAAACAAATTAGTTTCTTGGGGGAACTCCAAGTTGTTCTATGTTAGGAACACAAGATTTATGTGAAGGAATTATAGGAAACCATATCATAACAAAGATTATATGTCAGGTCAGAGGCTGGCTTCTATCTTAGTCTATGGAGGGGGCTGGCTTCTATCTTATGCTATGGAGGCTCTGAGGAATTTTACCAGAAAAAGTGACATCATGATGTTTGTTTCATTATTTTTAAAACATCCTTGTTGAGGCTTTACTGACACACAATAGACAAGTTTTTGCACAGAATTATATATGTGTGTGTGTGTGTGTGTGTTTCCATAACCAAAGTTCCTGTGACCTTTTTGTCAGCCCTCTCTCCTCTCTCCCACAATAAAACCAAATCCAGGAGATCAATAGACAACTGATCTTCTTAGTTGGTATAGATTAACATTTACTAGAATTTTACATGAATGGAATCAAGTAACATGCACTCATTCTGTCTGGCTTCTTTCATTCAGCATAATTGTCTTGAGATTTGTCAATATTATATATATCAGTAGTTTATTCCCTTCCTTTTTTTGCTGTGTGGTATCTCAGTATTTGTACATACCACAATTTGTTTATCCACTTGACTATCGATTAGCAATACTTGTTTCCTACTTTGGCTAATACAAATGAGGCTACTACAAATAAAAGTGTTACAGATATACATGCATAGGTCTTTTATTGCCTTGCATAAATAACTAAAAGTGAAATGACTCGATAGTATGATAGTCATGTTTAAGTCTTTAAAAGATTGTCAAATAGTTTTCCAACATAATTGTTCCTTTTTTTTTTTTTCATCAACAGTGTATGAGAATTCCAATCCCTCCATATTCTCACCAGTACTTGGTGTGGTCAGACATCTAAATTTTAGCAATTTCAATGTGCATAGTGTTAACACTGTGGTTTAATTATGCATTTCCCTAATGACTACTGATATTAAGCATCTTTTTGTGTGTTTATTTGCTACTTATATGATTTCTTTGATGAAGTGTCTATTCAAATTTTTTGCCTATTTCTGGTTGGTATTTTTGCTTCCTTATTACACTTTTAGAGTTTCTTAAATATTCTGGATACAAGTTCTATATCACATATATAATTTTCAAATATTACTTATTTTATAAAGACTAGATATTTTTAAGTTTTATGAAGTCCAGTTGAATTAATGTGTTCTTTTATGAACTGTTTGCCTAACCCAAGGTCACAAAGATTTTCTCACTTTTTTTTTTTTACAAGTTTATAGTTTTAGATTTTATATTTTTGAGTGTGATTCATTTTTGAATTAATATTTGTATATCATGCCAGATATGGATAGAAGTGTTTTGTGTGTTTTTTTAAACATGGATATCTAATTGCCTGCACTATTTGTTGAAATTGTTTTCCACTTAATTGCTTTTTCACCTTTGTCAAAATTCATATTCAACCTAATAAATATCAATAGAACATTCCCAGTGACAGTATAATATACATACTTCTCAAGTGCACATGATGTACTCTTCATGAGAGAGCAAATGTTAGGCCACAAAATAAGTCACAATAAATTAATTAAGATCTCTGGTGGCTCAAATGATAAAGAATCGGCCTGTATTACAAGAGACCTGGGTTTGATCTTTGAGTCAGTAAGATCTTCTGGAGAAGGGAATTGCTATCCACTCCTGCTTTCTTGCCTGGAGAATTCCATGGACAAAGGAGCCTGACAGGCTGCAGTAGATGGCTCGCAAACAGTCAAACACAACTGAGTGACTAAGACCATGCAAAATATCTTCTTCGACCACAGTGGAATGAAAGTTGGAAACAATAATGGAAGGAAGTCTGGAAAACTCACAAATATATGGAAACTGAATAGCATGCTCAAACAACCAGTGGGTCAAAGAAAAGAATCACAAGGAAACTTAGAAAATGCTTTGAGATGAATGAAGACATTAAAAAAATCCTGTGGATGGAGGAGCCTGGAAGGCTGCAGTCCATGGGGTCGCTGAGGGTCGGACACGACTGAGTGACTTTGCTTTCACTTTTCATTTTCCTGCACTGGAGAAGGAAATGGCAACCCACTCCAGTGTTCTTGCCTGGAGAATCTCAGGGACGGGGTAGCCTGGTGGGCTGCCATCTATGGGGTCACACAGAGTCGGACACGACTGAAGTGACTTAGCATAGCATAGCATAGCATAGCATAACATAACATACCAAAACATGTATGATGCAGCAAAAGCAATGATCAGAGGGAAATTGATAGCTATAAATGCCTATATAAAAAATAGAAAAGATCTCAAATCAATAATCTAACTTTACGTCTTAAAAACCTGGAAAAAGAAAAGTAAATCAAACCTAAAACTAGCAGAAGGAAGGAAATACTTTTCCACAAAATGCTGAGAAAGAGAGTACAAAAGAGGCAGTCTGCTTTTTGACCCTAGGCATATTGGTTATATTATGCACTTAAACTAATGGCATTGTCATAAGGAAATTTTATTGTAGGGTCAAAATAANGTTCTTGCCTGGAGAATCTCAGGGACGGGGTAGCCTGGTGGGCTGCCATCTATGGGGTCACACAGAGTCGGACACGACTGAAGTGACTTAGCATAGCATAGCATAGCATAGCATAACATAACATACCAAAACATGTATGATGCAGCAAAAGCAATGATCAGAGGGAAATTGATAGCTATAAATGCCTATATAAAAAATAGAAAAGATCTCAAATCAATAATCTAACTTTACGTCTTAAAAACCTGGAAAAAGAAAAGTAAATCAAACCTAAAACTAGCAGAAGGAAGGAAATACTTTTCCACAAAATGCTGAGAAAGAGAGTACAAAAGAGGCAGTCTGCTTTTTGACCCTAGGCATATTGGTTATATTATGCACTTAAACTAATGGCATTGTCATAAGGAAATTTTATTGTAGGGTCAAAATAAAAATATGTGTGTAACTGTTAGGTACAAAATAAAGTTAACATTTGTACATCATTTATTATGAAAGAGACTATGTCTTTGGAAAACATAGATTTAACATTATCTGACCTCAAAATTTTATATATGGTGTTTCCATAGTACAGTTGTTCACTCAGGTTGTAGCTTACTGCATAATGTACCAATGGGGAAAATAATCATTTCAATAATATGTGGCCAGTGTTATTCACCATAAAATTCTGTCAGAGCAACAAATCCCTGAAATATACCTTATTAGATAGACTGGAAGTTTGCAGGGGGAGGGAATTATAAAGGTAGATTCAAGTAAATTTTTTAAAAGCTAAGTATAGATATTGATTGAATTTCAACCTCATGAATTTCACAACGTGTGACCTTACTCAAAGTACTTTGACTTAACATGAAAACGAAAAGTCCTCCACATCTGTGAAGTAATGGGGAAAGTGAGTAAAATTTAGTGTTTTATGTCTAGGGAATGATTTGATACTGTTGAGTTTCTGGAAAGAAAGAGGCAATATTCTGATCTGAATGATATACTGAAGAGTTTAAATGATTATCCTAAGTGAGACTGCCAGGAAAACCACTGTGAGCTATTGTCATGTACTATAAGCTTTAGATAAATTTAAAACATACAAGACATGAAAAGGGGGATGGAGTTACATAACAAGTAAACAAAAACCAGTTCTTTTAAGTTTTCTCTGTACAGTTTCATTCATACAGTAGACAATGCCTAGTTATAAGCATAACAAACTACCATTTCTGCCCTCCACACTGCATTCAAAATATGAACCAAGCTGAGAGATTCAATGTGGTAAATCACATAATAGTGCTAGCTCAAGATTAGACACCCACAAAACATCAACTTGCACAGCACTAGGAATTACCGGCTAGGATATAGCCAGAGTGTCAAGAGAACAGTATTTCAATTCAAAGGCTGAAGGAAACAGTCTCATTAGCAAACAACAGAACTTCAGGGCCATCAGGTGCTCTAGACTTAAATACAGGTTCCATAGTTTAAAAACTCCTCTTATTTTATTTATTTATTTTTACTTTATTTTACTTTAAAATACTGTATTGGTTTTGCCATACATCAACATGAATCCTCCACGGGTGTACACGTGTTCATCATAGTTCACACAGTTTTTTTTAACCAAATGTAAAAAGTAACATCATTGTTTAGGCTGTGTTATATTTTTGTTTCCTTCTTTCCTCCTAAAAAAAAAAAAAAACTTCTTAGCATCCATCCTTGTGCGGTTAATCCTCTTTTATGATGAGATAAGAAGTCAAGACAAGAGTTCCTTTATACCTTGGTGAAGGTCATGGAGGAAGGCATGGCAACCCGCTCCTGTATTCTTGCCTGGAAAATCCCATGGATAGAGGAGCCTGGTGAGCCTGCANAAACAAAAACCAGTTCTTTTAAGTTTTCTCTGTACAGTTTCATTCATACAGTAGACAATGCCTAGTTATAAGCATAACAAACTACCATTTCTGCCCTCCACACTGCATTCAAAATATGAACCAAGCTGAGAGATTCAATGTGGTAAATCACATAATAGTGCTAGCTCAAGATTAGACACCCACAAAACATCAACTTGCACAGCACTAGGAATTACCGGCTAGGATATAGCCAGAGTGTCAAGAGAACAGTATTTCAATTCAAAGGCTGAAGGAAACAGTCTCATTAGCAAACAACAGAACTTCAGGGCCATCAGGTGCTCTAGACTTAAATACAGGTTCCATAGTTTAAAAACTCCTCTTATTTTATTTATTTATTTTTACTTTATTTTACTTTAAAATACTGTATTGGTTTTGCCATACATCAACATGAATCCTCCACGGGTGTACACGTGTTCATCATAGTTCACACAGTTTTTTTTAACCAAATGTAAAAAGTAACATCATTGTTTAGGCTGTGTTATATTTTTGTTTCCTTCTTTCCTCCTAAAAAAAAAAAAAAACTTCTTAGCATCCATCCTTGTGCGGTTAATCCTCTTTTATGATGAGATAAGAAGTCAAGACAAGAGTTCCTTTATACCTTGGTGAAGGTCATGGAGGAAGGCATGGCAACCCGCTCCTGTATTCTTGCCTGGAAAATCCCATGGATAGAGGAGCCTGGTGAGCCTGCATCCAGGGGGTAGCAGAGAATCAGACACGACTGAAGTTTTTAAAAAACAAAAAGCCAAATATGAAATAACTCTGTAAAAATTCAGGAAACTCAGGAAGATACACAGTCAATTAAATCTGGAGAGAAATACCATAAAATTTAGATATTATCACATTCATCAGTTCAGTTCAGTTCAGTCACTCAGTCGTGTCCCACTCTTTGCGACCCCATGAATTACATCATGCCAGGCCTCCCTGTCATTCACCAACTCCCAGAGTTCACTCAGACTCACGTCCATTGAGTCAGTGATGCCATCCAGCCATCTCATC
>SJYA01001460.1:0-12735 GCA_006410615.1 Neotragus moschatus
GTTCACACTTACTCTGAGGAGCTGCCTGCTGCTATGCATGTATGCATACACATACACAATAGAAACTCAAGAGAACAAACAAGAAAGGTCTCTAGTGACATGTGGTATGATCATGTGTGAGGCACTGGACAGAACTGGTTGCCCAGAGAAAGGCAAGAGCCAGAGCAATCCTACCAGGTTCGCTAGGAGATAAAGACTGAAGGACAAACCCTTAAAAACCAGTGTCCTCTGGTAGAAAAGCATCCACAACACCTCCAGGGAGGACCTTCTACACACCAGGAGTTTATCTAGTCCAATGTTTGGGCTCCTCAGTTTATGAAACTCACACATCTGTCTGGGGAAGACATATGGAAGGAGATAGAGAATTGTGAGGCAAGGAGAATCGTTGTATCTCTGAGGAATTGCTGAAGGGGGCAAAAGAGCCTAGACCATGTGAAAGGTAATAATTTGTTTTTTTGAGAATTGGATTTTGATCTGCGCATGAACTGGCAATCTATTGCCTAACACATAAAAAAACCGTCAATGTTATTTGGGTAAATAAATTACAGAATGACATGTTAATACATTATATCAGAAATATCACAGGAAATTGCCTACATTAGTGATGATTCTAAGTGTTAGAAAAGCAAATACATTATGTAAAAATTTTATTCTGATTGTACAAAAAATATTCTTGAGTTGGCCAAAAAGTTTCTTCAGGTTTCTCTGTAAGATGTTATGGAAAAATCCAGACTAACTATTCTGGCCAACACAGTGTTATGTCTGGCCAATAATATAAGCCATTTTCCAATTTTATCTAATTTTTATGGAACAAAATAATGATTTTTTTAGAATAGAGTTATCCAGTGTATTCCCACAAAGTAGAATTTGGCTTAACATTAAAAAACAATTACTAACCACTGCAACTAGCCAGTAAAAGAATGGGATGCCTTTTTAGTAATGTCTACATGACAGAAAATAAACAAGCTAAGACCAGGCAAGACTTTCCAGGCATGTCATAGGAAGGACTCCTGTAATGAATGAAAGATTTTAACCTCTAAGGTCCTTTTTTAATTCTAAGATTCTGTAAGACTGTTTCAGGGTTTTAGACTTTCAGAGTAAAAAGCTATTTAAATATAGCTTTATATTCTCCAGAGACATTTCCATGCATTGTATGTTTGATTTGGGTGGATTCAAGTTCTGTTAAATCATGCCAAAGAAAACATTTATGAATTTTTTCCTAAAATAATTTAGTTAATATATCCTGATTAGCTCAAGTATTGTAAAAATTCAATTTGGTGTTATAATTTTTACTAGATTCCTAAATTGTTCCTTCCATATTTAGAAAGACTTGGCTGCTTCTCTATAAGACATGAAGCATAAACCTTTAAGCATAAAGATTCATCTTTTAAAGTTTACATCAAAACATCTATGGAATTTATTCCTGAGCAGACATACAGTAGATGATCATTGTGTCATAGTGAGGTTAGCCTTTGAGAGGACAATGGGCCCTCCCCAGGCTCATAGACTACAAAGAATGCCTATTTGAATCATTCTATTTAAGAGCTAGCAGATAAAGACTATTTCAGTGTTTTCTAATTGTTTCTTAGGATAATGATAGAAGATACAAGGGGAAAAAGTCCAGCAACAAAAAATAGGTTATGTGATCAATTTAGTCTTATGACCTCTGACTTTAAAAAATTAAACAGTTTTCCCTCATTTTATATTTCCCAATATGCATTATGAAGAGGACATAGTTTGCAATATTTCCACATATATTTGTTCATAGAAATCTCTTATTTACAAAGCCCATTTGGTATAGATGAATCAAAATGCCATTTATAAATATTGATTAAAACATATGCATACACATATACTCATGAATTTTTAGTTTGTTTTCTTTCAAAAATGATGGCATGGGTATTTTTTCTGTTCATTGTTTTACCCCTGGTGCTCAATATTTACTGAATGAAAAAATCAGCAATTTTTTTTCTAATACAAAATAAAACCCCCAAAACAATCCATTCTATTATTCTCCTCACCATTTCCCTTCTTCCCACTTAACCCCTCTCATAATAACAAGACCCTAGTGTATTAGCAGATTTTAGAGTTTTCATGGCCTTACTTGATCCTCACAAAAACACAGGTAGAAATAGTTTCTTGTTCTTATCTCATCAATGGAGAAAATTGAGGTTCCAAGAGGTGAAAAACTGATACAAAGCCTCATCACTAATTATTAGGACAAAAATCCCTGTTCCAGGTTTCCATAGCCAGTCAGTTCTCTACTATCCATCAGCACTCATGCCAGCTTCAGAGGTCAGACCAAGAAGAGACAAAGCTGAGAAATTTCCTCTGCATCAGACTCCTTCTCCTTCTCCTACTTCTACTTTGATGTTGCATGTTTTATAAACTCCTCATGTAATTTCTATTTCTTTAGTATATTCTTTCAGCCATTGTTACCATTTTTATCTTCAGTAGTATAACAGGTACAAACCAACACTCTAACTCTGGTAAGACAGTCCAAGTTTTGAAAAATAAGATTCTTCTATAATATTAGACCATTATGGATCCAGGGCCCTGGAAGAATTTCAAGGGAGTAATTATTCCTATAGTAATCAAATGTTAAATCACCAAAACACATTTTTGTTTACACTGTTTTTAAGAATCTCCTTTAGGTGGCCTACATCAATGTTTAATCTCTTGTACAGTGAAAAATCCTTCCATGTACCTAGACACATTTTCTCTGGATATGTGTTAAGCCTATTTTGTCTGTTTCTATTCCAAGTGGAAATGAAGGACATCTGTTGGTTTTTTTTTTTTTCCTTCCCATATATTACTTATAATCTAGAGAATAAGTGGACCTCTATTTTTTCTCTCCTACCTCTCTTCAATCATTGCAAATAAACTTGAAGAGAGCTTTTAAAGTAATTGAGTGTTTTGATTATTTTTGTTTTTAGGAAGAGATTTCATAGGTGTAACTTAGCAGATGTATAATCATTGTCTAACCCCTTGTTCTATTAAATGCTTTGAGCCAAGGAGAATAATGGACACTATTCCTACCAGAGTAAGTGTTGATCTAATTCACCAGAGCATAATAGGTAAGCATGGGGCCATTAAAGGGTCATTTCAAAGCAGCACATCTTAGTGTGGAAATGTAGATGGTCTGGACTGCTCCTTGACCTCATTAGATCCAGGCTTCCATAAATCCCAGAGGAACCAAGTTGTTATCCAAGGAGAACTGTATGAAAAAGAGAAGTCTAGAGATGGATTTCAACAGAGGCATATGCTTCAGAGAGGCAGGGACTTTCTATGATCACAGTATCATATCACTGAAGACAAAGAGTTAAGCTGTCCTCAGGTTATGGGGAGAGCAGGCCAAAGGGTCAGAAACATAAAATCTAGTTTGAGAGCGGGATGAGCTCAGGCAGATTCGATTGTAAAATGCCTCTGAGATTTCTTCATCCATGGAGAACTTTCATATTTTTAAATACATAATAACTGTAACACTGCAATACTCACTGCAGCTTACTTTTCTGTGCCTTATTTTTTCAAGTGTTTCTGGATAAACAACAGCTTGGAATCTGGAACATCCTTCTCATCTAATAATTTTTTTCTTATACAAGTTTTCTTTTTTTTTTCTCTCCTTGAGAAAATACACTTCACCTCTTTTATATGTTAATTAAACTCCATAGATTGATCATTTATTCATTCATGTGGCTAATGTTAGCTAAGTGTTTATCATGGGCCAAACACTGTTCTAAATGTTGGGGACGTAACACTTAACACTTCAGTCCTACTCTCTGGTCATCTATCATCTAAACTGATTAGCTAAGGTTAGCGTGAACTACTGCATTCCTCCTAGCAATCAATTCATTAGTTTCAAGAAATGCTTGGCATCTCATATAATGCATATGAGTTAAATAAGTCAAATAAACCACACAGTTTAATGATCTATATGTCAGGAACTCTGCTCGATGCTACAGAGAATCCAGAGGGCAATGTAACAGGGTTTCTAAAATTAAGAAGAAAACCTCCTAGGGGAATNTTAGTTTCAAGAAATGCTTGGCATCTCATATAATGCATATGAGTTAAATAAGTCAAATAAACCACACAGTTTAATGATCTATATGTCAGGAACTCTGCTCGATGCTACAGAGAATCCAGAGGGCAATGTAACAGGGTTTCTAAAATTAAGAAGAAAACCTCCTAGGGGAATAGGCCACTAACAAAACCAATAATCCAAACCAGGTCTATCGGCATCACAGGGCAGTGCTGTGGGTTTAGAGGAGGAAGAGAGCACTTAATGGTAGGAATGAGCTGAGGAGACACTGGAGGAACAAAGACTAGCTTGGCATTGATGGATGGGTAGGAATTGTACAGTCACCAACAAGCAGAGACTCAGAGAAAAACCATAAACCTTGAGCAAAGTGGTATAGCAATTGCCTTATTTGTGTCCCTGTCTTCTACAGACAGCTAATAAAAATTAATTGGCTTTCACTGACTGTCAGCAGAAAACAATGGTAAAAGTTTGGGTAATGACAGAGAGTACAAGGCTTCCTGATCATTATCACTATGCTCTTTCATTTTGAGGATACAGTGGAACAGTCCAGACACCTCCCTTCCTCCCAACCTCCACCTTAAAAGAGTTCTGTCAGTGCTGTTCAATTATAACCTCAGGCAGAAGGAAATAAAGTCACCCAGGTGCCATTCCAAGGCTACCACCATCCTTTTAAGACCATTCCCCCTCACAGTGGAGACATGGAAGCAAAAGTTAAGACAAAGTATGGATGAGAAGTGCCTGGCCTTTGCAGTCTATTGCTGTGATTTCCAGTCCTTGCCCCCATCAGTGAGAGGGTTGACCTGCATTTCCACCCTACTTCTCTCCTATGATCCCACAGCCGGCTCCCTGGTCTTATGCCTGCTCTCCTCACTAGCCCTTTTCTTGGCTGGGTTCAGCCGAGTTTACACTCAACAAGCAGTTCTTTCTCCATCAGCTAACAGCTATTGAAAAGAGATTAGCTCCTTACTGGCCTCTGAGGGCCAAGAAAGCATTCAAAGGCAGCTAAGCCATAGTGGTTTCCATGGAGCTTTGCAGCCTGGAGTTAGAGGGGACAAGTTCACTTCTGGAAACACCTTAATTACCATAATAGCTCTTTAACACACCACTCAGAATAATGAACACAATTGTTTCTAGCTTTCATTGAAAACAAAAGATTAATTTCACTGGGCTGCAAGCGAGATGGGGTTAAAGCAAGCTGAGAGTAGCAAGAGCATGCTCCCACTTGCAGCCAACCTCATAGAAAGGAGACCCAGGAACAGCCTTTAAATGGCTCCCGTTGTTCCACTATCAAGTAGGTAGCATATTTTGAAACTGTGTTTTTACTTTAAGAGTATGTTTTTAAGGGTTTTTTGTTACATTTTTAGTATAATAAATGAAAAGAACAACATTAAATGCATGTAAGAACCACAAAGGTCAACAAAGACAACTTTGCCAGCCCCCCCCCAGAAGCTTTTCCATGCTCCCTGCCCCAGTCACACTCTGACCCCTCCTCCAAAGGTAACCACTATCTTGACTTTTATAGTAATTAGTTGTTAGCATCTCTTTCTAGTTTTACACCCAAGAATGTTTCATTAGACATAAGAGTTTCATCTCTTCCATTCTTTTCAATTTGGATGCCTTTTAAGTCCCTTTGATTTGTAAACTCCTCCTCCATCATTTTTCTTAACAATTTATCTTCTGAAGATCATGCGTTGCTCAATTATATTCTCCCACCATTTGGAATTTCCCAGTTGAAGATATACAGTGTGATTCAGCATATTCTCCTGTGTTCCTGTATATCAGCCACTGGGTCCAGAGGCTTGACTAGGCTCAAGTCCCCACCTTAGGCAAAGCAGTAGATAGAATGAGCGTAGACTGTCTCTGCATAGAGGTTGGGATGCCCCTGCCCCTTCAGTCCTCACTCTGTTCTCTGTGTATTCACTCCCCTATTCTTGGATTGGGGCAGCCCCCACCCTAAGTTCCAGCTGCTGTCTCAAATTGGCCCTCGAGACTGTCCAGTGAGTACCCATTGGGTATTCTGGAACTCCTTGGTTCTCAAATCTGTCAGATGTCCCGCTGCTTCTCTTCCAAACAGGCATCAATTACATAAAAGCCTGGTGGCTGTTGGTGGTCACTCCTGCATACTCATGGTTAGGGATTCAGGGCTCCCTCCGCACTGGCTATATGGTAAATGTTTTCCTTCATCTCGTTTCAACAAATGGTTTCTCTGTAAGTCCTTTTGTGGACATAGGAAGATTCAAAAATTAGGCTGACTATTCTGAGCCATCTTCCCAGAATTCTAGTATGATTTTGTATTATATGGAATGTATCTTTGAAACAATAGATCCTTGTGTTTTAATTAGAATACTACTTGATATTCATAAAATCACTTTACTAGCAACTTTGGGAAAACATTCTTATTCTGTATATTGAGAGATTTTTATCTGTTTTTTTTTTTTTGTTTGTTTGTTTTGGTCATTCCACAATTAAATTGCTGCCAGAACCCTATTTGTAGCTCTGACCTCATTCTTAGCCATATACACAAAGTCACTTCTTTTGCTAATATTTCAGTCCAGATCTATAACCATTCTCACCCCCAAACTCCTTCACACATAAATGGTAATGACACAAATTCTCTGTTTAAATAGACTGTTGAAAGCTCACTCCTGAGCATGGTTTTATTTTCTACCTGACTTCCTAAATACAGTGTTCTGACTGTCTTTATTACCAAAGTCCAAGCATTGTTTCCCACATATTCATAGATCCTTTGATCCCTCAGCACACAGATGCCTGATTCCCAGGTTTCCAGCCCTTTGATTTACTTCTGATGCTTTAACAAACCTCAGCTCATTGATCTGAGACCTCTGCACATCTCTTCATAGAGTTGGTCTTTTCTTAATCGTACACTGGACTGGCTGGCCCTATTGTCATTCATGCCCTGACATTGTAAATACCACACTGTATACCATCCGGTGGCCTGCTTTTTCCAGTAACATTATACAAAACTTCAGTTGTCATTTAAAAATCTTTGAAAGGATCAGTTTTAAAGAATGCATCATTTCCTACCAGAGGCTAAACTGTAGTTAACCATGCATCTAACACTTGGTTACTTTCAGTTATTTTTCAGTTAAGAAAAACAACTAAGAGTTTACAATTGCATGTACTTTTGTACCAGAAAAAAAAAAAAAAAAAAGCAGCTACAACTCTGATTTTAGTTGCATATTTGCTTGTAGACACTTTACACTTGACTGGAGTGGTAGAAGTTTTGGGGGATCACTTTTATCTTTATCCTAAGGGCTTCCCCTTCTTCTGACTTCCTGATTCCCCAAAATAAACTCTAGTTCTATATCTTTTTGTTTTTCAATTCAAGTAAAGTTGACTTATAATATTGTGTTAGTTCAAAGCATACAGAAAAGTGATTTGGTTTTATATACATGGGCTCCTCAGGTGGCACTAGTGGTAAAGAACCCACCTGCCAAAACAGGATACATAGAGATTTGGGTTCAACCCCTGTTATGTGTTTATATATGTGTGTGGATATTTCAAATTATTTTCCACTTTAGGTTATATAAGATACTCCAGAGTCTATTCCCATGCCCTCTGTGTGCTCCACTACTGAAGCCCCGTGTAGTTTGCAGCACTGGGGTAGGCATGGTGGCCACACACAGTAATCTATCAAAATCCCCATCCTAAAGAAGTTTATAGTTCGCTTAATTGGAAGTATATGCATTTTGTATACAAACAACTGTAATCAGAATAGAAAATACTAAAAGCTTTAAGTAGGTTATAAACAGTTATATCAAAGGAGAGATTATTTGCTGGTGGAGGGCTTCCTGTAGGAAATGGCATGGTTGACCTCAGCTTCAAATCCTGCATTTACCTTTTTATTTTTTTTAACTTGAAAATATAATACATGTTAACTTGACTTTTTGTAGGGCAGTGGTATTCAGTTCTGTGGCAAATTTTGCATTGTGAATTCAATTCAATTAGGCACTGACAGAGGACTAATTTTAAATAATTTAAACAAAGAGGGAAATGAATTGTAAAAATGCTGGCAACTCTGGTGAGAACTGAGTCACACGGTGCAGGGAGATATCAGACCGAGAAAATTACTGGAAGCTAGTATTTAAATTCCTTCAGAACTCTGTCTCTTCTCTGTGTTTCTCTATGCATGTTTGCCCCCTTTTCAGAGTAGGGTCCAATGTTTCCTTTAAGAAGAAAAGTAATTTGCCATGCTCTGCCCTACCATGGAGTTTCTCAGCATTGTTGGAACTTATGAAGTTGTTAGAGTGGTGGCAGCTATAAAGAATACAGTCATGGAATTTCTTCTGAGCCCCTTTGCTTTTTTCCTGATGGTTTCAGACAAATAGTTGATTTTGTATTTTTATGTGTGTTTACTTCAAAACATAAAATCTCCTCAAAAGCATTTATTCTATAGGGGGAAAAATGCCAATATCTCTTCAGTTGTCAAATTAGTAAGTTCAAGCTTTACCAAGAAAATAAGCATTAACAGAGTAGGTATGTAAATTATTCTTAATTAAATCTAAGGCTTAGATCAGTCAAAACTAAAATTAATATAGTCAAGATAATTTCCTTTAAAACAAGATATATTGATATTTGCTATAAATATAAAATGGATTTAAAAAATAAAGTAGATCTTACTCAAATTAAAATAGGAAAAATGTAAAGAAAGGAATTAACATTCATAAGCACCTAACATGTGTTAGACAGTAAGTTTGGCCAGTGTTACCTCTTTTTGTCCGTTTCATCTGGCGAATGAGATGTGATTATTTTAGCTCCACAGATAAAGAAACTGAGTCTCAGAGATGCGAAAGTGATTACCCAGTGCTAAAGCTAATAAACAGTGGAGCCCAAAGTCAAACCCAAGTCTTTCTAATTACAAAATCAGAATAAAAATTACAGGAATCTTCAAGTAGAGTTTTTAAATAACTATTTTTTTTTCCACTTCTCTATAACTAGAAAATGCAATGCACTCATTTCTTGGGTTTTGCTCCCACCAACACCTAGCAAAGTGGCAGGTTTGATAAATTACTGACCAAATGAAGAAATCATGTTTAATTCATTTGTTTTTAAATTCTATACAGTAACTCAGTATTTATATATCCAGATTTCAAAGTCTTATTCAGTACTGTAAAATGATCAGTAAGCAAAACAGACCAAAGTAAATAAAGAAAAGGAAAAAAATAAAACGCGGAGGGTTTCCTGAATTTAAGAATTCTAACTACGTTTATGGACTTGCTAGGAAGTAGAACCATATCTATTCTCTACTTCTTTTCCGAAATGTTATTCATTCTGCCCATTACAATTCTGTCCATCTTGTTATACTGTCTCACTGCATTGCGTTAGATTAGACCAGTTCTTGAAGAAAAGGTCAGAGCAATATATTACTGAGCGCTGGCGCCTTTTCTGCAGAGGAGTTGATTTGTGAACACCCACCTCCTGCAGAGTCGCCTCCTCAAAGTAACCGGGAGAGTTATGTTTCCCTATTAGAACACTGGCCTCCAGTTCTTTAACCTTTGGACCTGCATCGAAGTCTATTATATTAAATGATCTTTCAGCTATATACTCTGAACCTAGGAGCTACTACTGTGGTTATCTCTTGGATCTGTTTTCATTCTTGTCCATAACAAAACTGATTTTTTGTAATGCCTTTTACTGCTGCTTCTTGAGAATATTCTGCTGGGTGAGCATTCTTGACTGACTACCCTGAAAGAAGTCAGTTTTGTCTTCTGCTGTCATCTAGGTACCTATTAGCAGATCACTGTGGACACGACTCCATCTACCCATCAATTGCACATTACCAGTCTCCCTCTCAACACTTTCATTACCTGCTCACATGCTGTCTTCAGCCATTTGTTCATGATACGTGCTTGGTGGGGTGGCTAACATCCTGCCCAAAATGGCAGCCACATCAGTGAAGTACGTGGGGAGAGCACACGGTTTTAAATCTGTGACTTGAACTCACCATCTGTACTTTCCTGTTCTACTCTTCTGATTATTTTTTATATATTTAAACACTTTAATTAGCAAGTGATAGATTCTCATCGAGAACAAATCAGTATGATGGAAACGCTAATATATACACTCAGCCACCCCCACCCCTCTTGTGTGCACTTTTATGTCTGTTCTCCCAGACCTTTTAATTGTGCACATGTAAAACTTACCTCGTTCTTTCTCCCCCTCAGAACTGGGTGATGTGCATACTATTGTGCTATTTGATTTTTCATACACATCTTTTCATGTCTCATGTACAGATTTCCCTCCTTTAGAATGGAATAATAATATCTCACAGGATATACGGTGGTGTACTATTTTATTACTTATAAACATATAGGTTGCTTCTAATTTTTTTGGCCATTATAAAAATGTCTCCATGAAATCTTTAGTCATGCNGCTATTTGATTTTTCATACACATCTTTTCATGTCTCATGTACAGATTTCCCTCCTTTAGAATGGAATAATAATATCTCACAGGATATACGGTGGTGTACTATTTTATTACTTATAAACATATAGGTTGCTTCTAATTTTTTTGGCCATTATAAAAATGTCTCCATGAAATCTTTAGTCATGCACTTCTTTGTGTATTTGTGCAAATATTTCTGTGTGACAGGTTCACAGGAAAGAAATTGCTAGGTCAAAAGAAGTGACTTAATATTCTAATAAATAACCACAATGATAATACAGAGGACTTTCTATATGCCAAGTTCTTTACAGGTAATAACATTTCATATTTACAACAATTGAGTGAGGCAGGTACTACTGTTATTCTTATTTTACAGATGAGGGAATTGAAGCACAAAGAGGTTCAGTAGCTTAACCAAGGTCCCCAGCTAATATGTGGTAGATCCTAAATACAAATCCAAGGAATGTGGCCTGGATTCTTTCTATGCACATCATCTCCAAAACTTGCTTTCCAATTAATTTTTATATTAGTTATCCTGCCAGCTTTGCCAAGTGTGGATATTATTAAAATTTTTAGATAGTTGCAGATGTTTTAACATTGAAACTATCTAAATATTGGTGTAATTTCATGATGCAATAAAGTTCAGTCAGTAGAATAAACACAAGGACACAAAATGAGGCAGGATGTTAAGTGCCCAAAAGGGTGGTATGGATAAGAACCGAGAAATGGCTGTAAGTGAGAGTCAACACCATAGGCTGGAATGACTGGGAAAGCCATAGAGAGATGGCAGAGCTTGGATGGAGGGTAGGAGCTTGGATGGAGGGTAGTATTTAAGTATATGGAAGGCTTGCAGAAAGAGATATTGTTGAGTTAGTGTGGGGTGAATTTGATCATAATTGATGGAGGCAATATTTCTAAAGCCAAGAGTTACTTAGGGAATTTGGAACTTCCCATCAAAACAACAGAAACCCTTGGTTCTAGGAGAAGAAGAGTAGTAAGATAAAGTCTGTATGCTGGAAAATTTAGTCCTGCTAAATGATATAAAATATAATAGAAATTTATGAAAGCACAATGTTTTTTGGAAGGTGACAGATATATCTAGATTTGGTGAAGAGGTTCCAGACTAAGGGACTGGAATACTGAAGTACAGATTGAATCAAATAAACTATTATGAATGATGAACAAGATGAACTTATTGGTTAAGATCAGCAAATAAAGCAGAAAGGGTAAGTTCCATGAGGTTTTCAATGATTTGAACTTGGATAGCAGAAAGAATAGTGTCATCTGGCTGGAAATGGGAATGCTGAGAAATGGAGTAGGTTGAGAACACCATATGTTAGTTTTTAGAGTTGATGAGATTAAACTAGAGGGAAAACATCTAGCAAGGATATCTGTTAGACAATTAGAAATGGAGTTCATTTGGAAGATGAGGATAAGAACTAGAAATAAATTTTTAAAGTTTAATAAAGATGAAAGCTGAAACTGTAAAACTATAGAAAGGGTAATGAGAAAAGAGAGCAGAGAGCCACAGGTTGATACTGGTGAATGGCACATAACAAAAAACTGAAAGAAGAAGGTGGCTACAAAGATGGCAGAAAAGGACTGAACCAGAGAAGGAAAAGNTTAATAAAGATGAAAGCTGAAACTGTAAAACTATAGAAAGGGTAATGAGAAAAGAGAGCAGAGAGCCACAGGTTGATACTGGTGAATGGCACATAACAAAAAACTGAAAGAAGAAGGTGGCTACAAAGATGGCAGAAAAGGACTGAACCAGAGAAGGAAAAGTCAGTCCAGAAAGTAGACAATGAAGGAAGCCAAGGGGGATAAGACTACAAAGATGTAATCAACCATGTCAAAGCTAAAGACATGGAAAAATGGCACGGAACTGGAAAAGTGTATATATTTATATAGTATAAAGAGAGATCACTGGGGACTCTCAAAATTTCCAGTAAAGTTTGCTGTAAGATGACAAGAGATGATTTGAAACTTGATTGGCAATAAATGATTAAATATGAATGGTACATTCAAGAAATTTCATAATTAAATATGAGGAATAAGATAACATCTAAAGAGGTCAGAAGGTTGATGCATAGCCTGGTTGAGTTTTTTTTTTTTTTTTAAGTATTTCTGAGTTAATCTCTGGGGGAACTTGTAGAATCCTGAAAATTATGTTATTTTTAATCTCATTATCAAACTCTTCTGCAAAAATATATGGATATACTGCTTCAACCTCTATAATCAGAAGTGAAAAATTCCTATTTATTGATAAACTTTGTATTTTAGCCAGTA
>SJYA01001460.1:18295-61804 GCA_006410615.1 Neotragus moschatus
TCCTTGCAGTTTTCTTCTTGGATACATTTATTCTTCCTCCGATTCCTTCTTTTCTCCTCCTGCTCCTCCTCTTTTCTCCTTCTCTCCTTCTCCTCAATTTCTTCTCTTTTTACCTGGATATATATGTGTATAGTTTCTGCTTTTCAATTTTCTTAAAACAAATTGAATTCTTTAAAATTTCAGAGCTGTTTTTAAACTCAAGAAATTTGCTTTTCTTATATATTTGATTATCCATTATTTCTTCAGGAGCATCATTTCCAGCAATATGCTTTCACCTGAATCCTTGAGATATTGTTACCTTGTGTTGTGGAAATTATTTTCCTGAAGTCCCTTAGCGTGCTTAGTCACTCAGTTGTGTGTCTGACTCTTTGCAACCCCATGGACTGTACCCCACCAGGCCCCTAAGTCCATGGAATTCTCTAGGCAAGAATACTGGAGTGGGTGCCATACACTCTTCCAGGGGATCTTTCCCACCCAGGGGGATCAAGGCTTGGTCCCCTGAATTGCAGACAGATTCTTTCCATCTGAGCCACCAGGGAAACCTTTCATACGTTCTAGTTCAGTTCAGTCACTCAGTCGTTCCAGCTCTTTGCAACCCCATGGACTGCTGCATGCCAGGCTTCCCTGTCCATCACCAACTCCAGAAGCTTGCTCAAACTCGTGTCCACTAAGACGGTGATGCCATCCAGCCATCTCATCCTCTGTCGTCCCCTTCTCCTCCTGCCTTCAATCTTTCCCAGCATCAGGGTCTTTTCCAATGAGTCAGCTCTTCATATCAGGTGGCCAAAGTATTGGAGTTTCAGCTTCAACATCAGTCCTTCCAATGAATATTCGGCACTGATTTCCTTTAGGATTGACCGGTTTGATCTCCTTGCAATCCAAGAAACTCTCAGTAGTCTTCTCCAGCACCACAGTTCAAAACCATCAATTCTTCGGCTTATTTTCAAATAAGAAGGCCCATTCAGGTCATACATTTCAGGTAAACTGGATTACCCTTAGCCACTTTTCAAAAATCTTTGGTTACAGATAGATCCAAGCATTTGAAGCTGGGGGCTGGGGGTGCAGTGCACAGCCCCTAGCCTTATCTAATCTAGCTATTTCTATTATGCTTATTGATGTCAGTGACTACTAAGAAGAAAAGATATGCCTAAAGCTCTCACCCCTCAAAATGGATCTTATTTTCAACTCTTACCAACAGTGATTTCCATGATGTGAATACATACTGCCTACTATTGTATGGGAGTAAGCTTTCTCATCAGATTCTCCCCCAGGTGGTAGTGTTTGGTAGCAGTCATGGTGCTAATGAATAGATCTTAAAAGAGAGATGCTAACAGATCAAGTGACACAGATAATGATTAGAAATAATTCTTAGTCACTAGTCAGAACTCAAAGTTTGGTTTTCTGATTTTTGCCACTTCTGAGTTTCCACTTAGGAAAAAAAGCACTGATTGTCATATACATATCCTACCTACTTGCCAAATTTTACTATTCATTGACAGTCTGTCCCACTGTGTGAATTCCAAAAGACCTTTTTAGAGACAAGCTAGTTTGTCAGTGGAANTTGGATAACTGTGATATTGAATGATTTGCCATGGAGATGAACAGAGATCATTCTGTCATTTTTGAGATTGCATCCAAGTACTGCATTTCAGACTCTTTTGTTGACCATGATGGCTACCCCATTTCTTCTGAGGGATTCCTGTCCACAGTAGTAGATACAATGGTCATCTGAGTTAAATTCACCCATTCCAGTCCATTTTAGTTAGCTGATTCCTAGAATGTCGACATTCACTCTTGCCATCTCTTGTTTGACCACTTCCAATTTGCCTTGATTCATGGACCTGACATTCCAGGTTCCTATGCAATATTTCTCTTTACAGCATTGGACCTTGCATCTATCACCAGTCACATCCACAGCTGGGTATTATTTTTGCTTTGTTTCCATCCCTTCATTCTTTCTGGAGTTATTTCTCCACTGATCTCCAATAGCATATTGGGCACCTACTGACCTGGGGAGTTCCTCTTTCAGTATCCTATCATTTTGCCTTTTCATACTGTCCATGATGGCTCAGACAGTAAAGCGCCTGTCTACAATGCACGAGACCCAGGTTCAATCCCTGGGTTTGGGAAGATCCCCTGGAGAAGGAAACGGCAATCCACTCCAGTACTGTTGCCTGAAAAATCCCATGGACAGAGGAACCTGGTAGGCTACAGTCCATGGAGTCACAAAGAGTCGGACATGACTGAGTGACTTCACTTCACCTCACTTCACAGACTGTTCATGGGGTTCTCAAGGCAAGAATACTGAAGTGGTTTGCCATTCCCTTCTCCAGTGGACCGCATTTTGTCAGACCTCTCCACCATGACCCACCCGTCTTGGGTTGCCCCGTGGGCATGGCTTGGTTTCATTGAGTTAGACAAGGCTGTGGTCCTAGTGTGATTAGATTGACTAGTTTTCTGTGAGTATGGTTTAAGTGTGTCTGCCCTCTGATGCCCTCTTGCAGCACCTACTATCTTACTTGGGTTTCTCTTACCTTGGGCGTGGGTTATCTCTTCACGGCTGCTCTAGCAAAGCACAGCCACTGCTCCTTACCTTGGACAAGGGATATCTCCTTACCGCCACCCTTCCTGACCTTCAACGTGGGATAGCTCCTCTAGGCCCTCTGACCATTACTAATTGCTTTTAAAATTATTCACTCCTCCACAGAATGTACTAAACTTAAGTGAGAGATTCATCCTATTAGGGAGATTATATAATACTGTATCATAATCTTATGGTAATCAGGATCTCTTATCAAAAAGTTTTTTATCAAAAGCTGCTCTTCTAAAGAGAACTTCAAATAAAACAATTAGTTCTTTCATTTTCCTTCCCTTTACCAATATTTATTCATAGAGCATGACTCATTCTCAGAGAGAGGTTGGTATTCATGATCCAATAATGTTGATGACAAAGGACACATTCTAGGAGCCCATTGATTGATTTGAGGCACAATAGTCTAATTTCTATGGGTTCAGAATATACAAGATTATGTAACAGGCATAACGTCTGATTAAATTTTCATTAACTGCTCATAAAATTATTAAATAGCTGAATAAAAAGCTCCATATTAGATTATCTTCATATTTCATCCCATCGAAATTGGAAATCTCTTGTTGCCTTTTTTTCTCTTTTTGGAAAATAACTGCTTCATTGATATATGCTTTCTTCAGTTTGAAGATGCTTTGTTCAATTCCATTTTTATTCTGGGATGGGCAACCAACAGATCTTGCCATGCACAGATGTCAGATGGATCAGATCAAGGCTACAGCAAACCAACCCCACCAAACGGGAAAAAAAAATATCTACTGCACAGTACAACACAGATGTAACACATCTGACTGAGTTAAGCAGCTTCCATAGGTTTAGCAACTGCAAGCGTATTAAATGAATCAACTCAGACATGTATAATCTTCACTTTGCACAGTAATGTAGCGCCATAAGAATAACTGTGTAAACTGAAACTGTTCAAAGCAATCTTGCTTAATAATAGAGAAAATTATAATTCTATGAAGACTTTTTAAAATATTTTGTCAAAAGAAACAAAACCTTTTGCTGTCAGCTATAAATATAGGAATAAGGAAATGAAAAAAAGTAAAATATTCACTTAATATGCTGTAATTGGAAACATTAGAAACACTGAGAATTAAAGCTTTTCATTTCTTTTTAAAATCTTATCAAGAGTACTGTGAACAGTGCTTGCTTTTTTCTTCTCATAAATATAAGGAACAATCCTCTTTTCTGTGCCTTGGCAAATTATTATTCCAAAGTTTGGATCAATCACTGATAATTTATCCTTCCTGCTTTCCATGCTGTAACTGACATATCTCAGAGTTCCTTTAATGTGAAGTTTTTCTTCAGTGTCACCTCTAACTAGGACATCTTCATCATCTTTCTCATTTATGTCAATAAAGTCACTTTCATTAAGTTTCTTGTCTGCCTCTCTAGGGTCCCTCCATTGGCAGTAATGTCAATATTCCCAAGGTCAGTAATTTTTTTCTGTTCATCCATTTACATTCTATACAAATTTCACTCCAGTGTTATTACTTTTTGTTCCTTCGTTTCAGTTTTTTTCTTGGCTGGCGGTTCCCTCTTGATTATCCAGGTTTTTAAAATGTCACATGGGTTTAGGAAAGAACGCAGCAACACAACTACAACACAACTACACACTTTGTTGTGTGTGAACTGAACAGGGGCACAGTGACCAATCCCCAGACTTTAAAAGAAGTGGTGTGATTGGCAAGTGATGATAATACCTATCAGTTACTTATATGTGTGGACTAAACTACTAGCAGAAAGTTTGTACTTTAGGCAATGACACGTGTCTAACAGGCCATGATAACTGAAATTTGAATGTGTCATTGGGAAATGGGTGTTATTTAACTAAACTATAAGAACTGAAATCTGGGCATATCATAGAATATAAAATTGTGTAAAATGAGGATTGCTCCGATATTTGATCAGTGAATAAATATAAATTGGCCATTTAATAAATGTCAAAAGTATGTTATTTATTATATGAATTAGAGATAAGTAGTATGAATTATTAATAGAGGTTTCCTGCCATTATGGAATATAGTTAGAAAGAAAAAAATCTGCCTGCTTATCTACAATACTAGGCATAACATGGGTGCTGTGGAGTGGTATAAACACCAGGCCATGGAAGCGTAAACCCAGAGTTCTCAGGTAACAATTATGAATAGCCTGTTAAATAATACTTACAATAATAATAAAACCTTTTAAACTAGTTGCTTCTACTGAGAACTGTCAGAAAACTGTCACATTTTTAATTCCACTTCTTAGGGATGTACCACATTAAACAAGCAACTCTCAAGACTATGCTTGACGTGATTGAGCAGTAAATTTCACATTTTCTGTTGAAAAAAAGAAATGTGTGTTTTCTGCTAAATCTTTACACCCAAGGGTTTCCTCAAAATTGTTTGGGGATTGCTGAGTACATAAGTTTGATTTTCAACATGTTTTTTTCCCACCAGTGGAATCCTTCAAATTTTTTGGAAAACACACACAGGCACAGAGTTAGGATGTGCAAGGGGAAGATGAGAGAGCAGCNAAATCTTTACACCCAAGGGTTTCCTCAAAATTGTTTGGGGATTGCTGAGTACATAAGTTTGATTTTCAACATGTTTTTTTCCCACCAGTGGAATCCTTCAAATTTTTTGGAAAACACACACAGGCACAGAGTTAGGATGTGCAAGGGGAAGATGAGAGAGCAGCAATTTGGGAAAGGGAAAATCATACCTGTGCATTTAGAGTACTTTTTAAAAAGTTTTAGGCACATTTCTGTAGCTGTTAGTTGTTTTCAAACAACATAAAATGTCTCCTCCGTAACTAAGAGCACATATTTTCTGAATTCAAGTTTTATATATTTTCTAATAAAAATCAGATTCTATAACAACACAAAGCCTTTGAATTACCTTGGTAAAGTTTCTGATTAGGAACCCAGATGAAGAAATGGCAAGATGTGTATAAGAGACAGGTGTGACCCCAGAGACAGCAGCCTACCAGGCTCCTCCGTCCCTGGGATTCTCCAGGCAGGAACGCTGGAGTGGTTGCCATTGCCTTCTCCAATGCATGAAAGTGAAAAGTGAAAGTGAAGTTGCACAGTTGTGTCTGACTCTTTGTGACCGCATGGACTGCAGCCTACCAGGCTCCTCCGTCCATGGGAGTTTGCAGGCTAGAGTACTGGAGTGGGTTACCATTGCCTTCTCTAATCTAATATCCTACAGGATACTCATTGAGACTTGGAGGTAATTATCAATTTAAAACATTATATGCATCAGCTCAGCTCAGTCACTCAGTTGTGTCTGACTCTGTAACCCAATGAATCACAGCACGCCAGGTCTCCCTGTCCATCACCATCTCCCGGAATTCACTCAGACTCACGTCCATCGAGTCAGTGATGCAGTCCAGCCATCTCATCCTCTGTCATGCCCTTCTGCTCCTGCCCCCAATCCCTCCCAGCATCAGAGTCTTTTCCAATGAGTCAACTCTTCACATGAGGTGGCCTAAGTACTGGAGTCTCAGCTTTAGCATCTTTCCTTCCAAAGAAACNAAACACACAACCTGAATGCCTTTTCACTGTCTCTCATTGCTTGTGATTTCAACAATAGTTAAACAAATATAACCTTTAACAATCAAGAAAACTCATTTCATGGAATTCTTGGTTAACAAAAGGTTTTACATCATAGTGGGAAAGAATATTCCCTAATAGACATTCAACATGAGGGCTCTTAAAAACCTTCCATCTCTAGTGTACTCAACCCAGAAAATTTTACTGAAGAAACTAAGAATTCCAAAGTTATTGGGGAAAACTCTAGTCACTCTGCTTTTGTCTTACAGCAGTATTTGATTTAGATAGCTATAGTGCAATGGATTTTTCTAATTTTCTATGAATCTTCAAGGTATTTAATAACTTTGGAATACTCTAAAGAATGATTATTATCATAAACTTGGATCCATTTACCAGCAGCTCTTATGTGCAAGGCACATAATATCTTACATATTTTTCAAAATTATCCTTTTTTAGCCTCATTATAGTGTTGCCAGGTAGATGGGATTATCAACACTTTACAAATAAGGACATGCAAATTCACAGTTTTAAACTGTTAATGTGTGACAGATAGATTCGTGATCAGGGAAGTCTGGTTTCATTGCCCAGGGATTTTATACTTTGTTATACATGTCTTATAATTCAAAGGGCACCACCATCGTGGTCTATGTATAATAGTGTTTGAGGAGATCAGAACTATAACCACAGATTATTTCTAGAATAGTAAAAAAAATAAAATAAAATATTTTAGTGTGGAGGTGTTTGGACAGAGCTTCATTGGATAATGGAGGAAGGATGTTCTAAACATTTGTTTTGAGTTGATTAAAACATAAAGAAAGGTTTGAAAAAATTAAGCCAAAGACAGCGTGGGCCAGAAGTGCTGATGAAGGAGAGATCATCAGAAGCATCCTAGCAAAGGGCTGGGTTTTGGGATTTGACTCAAGGTATAATAGGATGCAAGTAGGAGGTTTTCCAGAAGGGATTGCAGTGATAAAAAATGATATTTTACACAGATGAGACAAATTCTTTCAAAACCTAAATTTGACTATGCCACCCATAGCCAAAATCTTAAAAGACCCCAGTAGCTCCAAGATGATGTCTAACAATTTCTAAATGACATCCAAAGTACCAATATTTTCTCTAACATTCCCTATTGTTACTTCAACTATGCTCCATACATCCTGAACTCCTCACAGTTTCCAGGACACACCTTTCTGTTTTACACATCCACATATACGCACATGCTATTTCTTGCTNAAGACCCCAGTAGCTCCAAGATGATGTCTAACAATTTCTAAATGACATCCAAAGTACCAATATTTTCTCTAACATTCCCTATTGTTACTTCAACTATGCTCCATACATCCTGAACTCCTCACAGTTTCCAGGACACACCTTTCTGTTTTACACATCCACATATACGCACATGCTATTTCTTGCTTCTCTGTCTAAAAAAAAAGGGGGGGGGGGAATTTCAACTAAACCTTCAAGAGCCTCTTAAAGCATTTTCTCCCCTGAAAAAAATCCATCATGATAATAGTCATGTGAATGTCTTAAACAGTGAATGTCCATATTTTACATCTTATCCCCCACAAAGATTGTCTCAATGTTCAAGACCTAAGAAGATTGCAGAAATACTAGGGACACTTCCATTAAAGTTATGAGCAAATCAAAGATGTTAACTTTATTAGCCAAGATCACAGAAGGAATCAGATGGCACACCCAAATTAAGATTATCTGAAAAAGATTCAGTGGAGAAACTATGGACAACAGATGGGCAGGATAAAAAGAGACCAGAAAGACTAGTAAACTAACTGCACTGAAACAGATAACAAGGGAGGAAAAAGCTCCTAGAACCAGGAATGAGACTGTCACCTGCTGAGGGATGGTGAGGGTATCCCTTCACCATGATGTTGGCTTTTTGGTTGCAGGAGTCTTCCAGCAAAATGGTGACACCATTGAAAGGAAACTAAGGAAATAAATATGTGACCTGAGTCTGCTCCCTCTTTCCCATCTCTTGCCAGGACTTCTCATCATCTATAGAGCATAGGGACCACTGACTTGTCCATCTAGGGGCAGAGGACAGAGTGGAGCAGGATGAAAAATGAATCTGGAGGGCCAAGTGGAGGATAGCAGGCATATCCACTTTTAACACTGTCATGGCATATAGTATTACAAATATAAGCCAATAAAACTAGCCAAGGCAAATATCAAGAGGTATAAAAACTGGAAAGGAGAAGTATAATTCATTGAAAATAATTCATGTGAATACTTACAAAACTCGAGTAATGAAAATATTTCATTAAAAATTCAGTTGGCTGAATAAAAAAAAATACAAAAANCGCATGAGGTGGCCAAAGTACTGGAGCTTCAGCTTTAGCATCATTCCTTCCAAAGAAATCCCAGGGTCTGCTAAGTAGGCAGCCAATTAAAAAATGAAATGCTCATCTAGCTGGCACTTTCAGCAAGTACTTTAGGAGCACTTCTCTTGGAATTTTCTTCACTTCAGGAAAAGGAAACACTTCTCACAGAGCAGTGAGAAGCTCCTTGGCTAATGCTTGAAGTGATCACTTCCTGTCTTTCAGTCCTTTTATTAACAAATTGTTGGGGCAGGGTCGGGGTGAGAGTGGTGCTTGTGGTGAACCAGGTTTTCTCAGCAGACCCTGTTAAGAGGTTCTGGCTGAAATGCAGTGATTTTTTTCTCAAGTTAGAAACTGGAAGTCTCTTAGAATCTCTTCTTTTCAGTTTAGTCATTTATTTCATGAAAATAAGATTCTTACTAATCTCATATATTTTGCAAATAGTTAAAATCTCTAATGGGCAAAATGAGGGTCCACCTACCTTTGATAAATACCATTTCTAGAAATTATACTATAGATAAACTTGTAAACATGAAAAGTAATTATTTGTTACTTAATTGTTCATTTTTATTAATAATTAATATTTATTAATAAAATAACATATTGGTTGGTTGTTCATAAGAGCAGGAGACTAGAAACCACCAAGATGTGTTTAAATAAATAATGGTATGTCCATATAATGGAATAAGGGCTAAATATTATTTTTAATATTTTAATGTTTTCATTATTTGTAAGCAGATTGTTTTTTAAGCAAGTATTCAGGAAACCTTGACTTTGCAGTTAATGCTGTGATATTCCAGACCATATTAAAGAATGGGACATAGCTTTGTATATGTGGGAATGGAATGATCTTAATACATTTTTAGGTAAAAAGACAAAGGTAAGGTAATGGATAATTAGAGTGTGTGTTTCTATTTGAGAAAAAATTGTATATGTTTATAGATGATATGTTAATAGGTGTGTGCATGTGTGTATATGAGGTTGATGCAGTTATCCCTATTTTACAAATAAGAAAACCAAGACTTGAGAACATCACAAATTCCGATCACAGAACCAGATGTGGCATGACTATGATTTGAATTCCAAGTGCCCAAATCACAGGCACTTTTCAATACAACATTCTTAACCTTGACTAACCTTTATCAGGGTGGAGTTGATTAACCCTTTTTATATCATCAAATTATAAATGTACCTGTTTAGAATACATCACACACTATGCAGCAGTGTGTGTGTGTTGCTCTGCCCTGGTCTGAGTGTGGCCTCTGAGGACAGCTGCTCTGCAGAGCCATCTCTGTTTCCTTGATGCTCCGATGCGGCACACTCAGGAAGAGCCCTTCAGAAAGGAATGAAGGGCAGTGATACGTCTTCATACGTAAGTGACAAGGAGAGCTTTAGTAAGTGCCTAGAGAATAGCTGACTCGTTGGAAAAGACTCTGATGCTGGGAGGGACTGGGGGCAGGAGGAGAAGGGGATGACAGAGGATGAGATGGCTGGATGGCATCACTGAGTCGATGGGCGTGAGTCTGAGTGAACTCCGGGAGTTAGAGATGGACAGGGAGGCCTGGCGTGCTGCGATTCATGGAGTCGCAAAGAGTCGGACACGACTGAGGGACTGAACTGAACTGAGAGTATCGAAACTTCAAGTTTTTTTTTTTTTTTTTTTCTTTTTAACAATAGTAATACTAACAGGATGCCTTATGGTATCTGAGGACTGTGTGAAAGTTTAGCTAAATGGGCTAAATATGATTACACCCAAGACTCAAACCTGCATAGTAAATCTAACTTAGTGAACATGTATCAGTATCTATTATGTGCTGTTAACAAAAAGAACTATTTGTTTCCACGATCACACTTTAAAGTCCCCGATGCACAGAACATCAGTGTCCCTTATTAAGTGGTCTGAAAGATCAGGCCAGTAAACGTTTGCTGATTTGCAGGTCGCCCCTCCAAAGATTCAGTGGGTCAGATATCTGTTCATGTGGACATCACCGCCACTCCAGGAACCGGAGAGCATAAAGTCACCGTAAAAGGTATATTTTGGGTTCAGGTAGATCAAACAGCCTATAAGACTTTAACCTCTCAAAAAAATAATTATATCCAAAATATTTTTTTCCGGAAACCCTGTTTTTAAAAATCTATATTAAATTATTATAGAGCATGTTTAGAATACCTTCATGAATCCAAAACTTTTGATTTAAAACAAAACAAATTAATAGCATAGATATTTAACCTATATTACTTGAAAAGTCTAAATGGTTAAAATACATTGATGATTACATTTCAAAACTGTACAGCTGTGTTCTCTACGGTTGAGACTGTGGTTGCCTCCAACTTACCAATGACATTTTAGATGTTAACTCAGTACATTCTTACTATCCACATAATCTACCTAATTTTTCTGTGTGATTTCCAACCACTGGCTTGATTTTTTTTTTTAATGGGTGGTTGAATCAATTGGCTTTATATTATAAAAATGAAATCTGAATTCAGGGGTCATTTTGAAGATGTAATTTAATGATTAATGCTTTTCTCAATAGAACCATGTTCTTCTATTTTTATATTATCATGGACAGCCACTTTAAATAGTATCTATTTTGTCAAAAGCATGGCCTTCTAATATATTTCAAATTTTACTACCTAAACTAACACTGTTATGGTATATAATAGATTATATATGGTATTAGTAAGCATACAGATAAGAGGGCATGACTATATATGCCAGTGTTGTTAAATATTTTCAAAAATATTTTGCTGATGTGTACCAAATGCTAGAAGTTTTATGAACCTTTTGAATTAGCAAGTTTAATTATAAGACACCTCCTTAAGGATACCATCACCATCATCAAAGAATGAGCGAAGATGTATGTATAAGAATGTTCACTTAAGTATTATTTATGATGCCTGAAATTAGGAAACTGCCTTAATATGCAACAAGTGATTTGTTAAATACTGAATGAAATCTACACACAATTAAATATTTGCAGTTCGAAAATATATAATGAATTACAGTGCTATACATGATGGACTTAAAAAATGAAAATATTTTTAAGACTGCAACACATTATGATCCTATTCTGTATATAAGGATTGAAAGCATCACATCAAAATATTAACAGTCGTTTCTTCTGAGTGATAAAATTATAAATTTTTCTTTTAATCTACTTTCTGTATATTTTCTAAATATTTCATGAACATGTCATAATTTTAATATTAAAAGCATCATGTTTTCCCCTAAACAAGAATCATAACTTTTCAGTAGTAACAATTGTCATTTTAATTACAGCTTTTCACTATCCCAATGCCACATGGCTTAGAGCTGAAAGCCCTATCAAGATGCAGTCCAGAGAGAAAATTGTTTTTCCTAGTCCTAGTCAGTGGGGTTAGGGTGTTATTAAATGCAAGTTACAGCTTCATACATCATTTTTAAAAATAAATATGCACTTTACAGATCAAAGGGAAAGCCTAGGATTCCACGCATGGGTTTGCTAACACTATATTCCTTTCATTTTCCTTCTATTTTTTAGTGATTGCTATTAATGACTTAAACTGGCAGACCACAGCAATGTTCCGTCCCTTCGTGGAAGTCTGTATGCTGGGACCCAGCCTCGGAGACAAGAAGAGAAAACAAGGCACAAAAACAAAAAGCAACACATGGTCACCCAAGTATAATGAAACATTTCAGTTGTAAGTTCTAACCCAGCTCCATTTTCCTACCAGGCAGTAGGCCTTGTACAGCTACACTTACGAGGGACTCACAGAGTAGGAATGGCACTGGGCTTTGCTAAGGAGAGTAAAAACTGTAGGCTTAAGGATTCCTGTTCACCATGGGTCCAGGGCAAATGAAGAAAACTGTAATAGGAGGGCTTTGCTCTCATGGAAGTCACACTCTTGATATTAAGACAATTTGATAAACAAAATCATATAGTGAATACTAAGCATAGTATCAAAACAGCATGATAGGGTGGTCCGTTGGCTGCTAAGATGTGTCCAGGGAAGCTTCTCTGACTTTTAAATAGGAACCTCAGAGAACAATGGGGCTATTTGTAGCCAGGTTATTACACCACTGCACCTAAAGGAGAAGAGCTGTTACTAAAGTCGGGACTGTGAAAACTTCATATGTAGACACCCACTTCCTAGGAAAGTGACCTTCTGTGGAGACAAACAGCTTACTTGAGGAGCCTCACAGGCAAGAAGCCAAAGAAATAAAGTCTGCCCTCACTCACATCGTTATCTCTGACTTTCCAATGATGCTCTCTTTTGGCTAAACCCCACTGGAAGCCAGAGCACAGAGAAACTCAGTGGGTGCAGTCCTTACAGGTCAAAATCCTCCTGCAAAGTACAAGGAGAAGAATGCAGGTGGAGCAAATGGAAGTTATCTGGCACTGAATGAAGTCAAGGATGACTGCTAGTTTTTGGCATAAGCAGTTGGGTAGATGTTCACTTGCTGAGATGGGAAAGTAGGGACAGGCCATAAGGAAAGCAAAGATTTTCTTTTAAATCTATTAATCTGGAGATGGGTATTGTACATCTAAGAGGACATATCAAATATATGGTTAGACATAAATTGAGAATTATCTGTATATAGATGTAATTAATTCTATAAATCTAGATGAGCTGACCTAGGGACACATAGGAAGCCAAGGGGGAGGGAACATAGGACAAAGTCCTAGGGCCTTTCACACACACACACACACACACACACACACACACACACACACACACACATGCATGTGTTTATTTGCCTCAATTATATTTACCTGATTTTAGTTTGATCACATGACCTTATTAATATTAGAAAACACTGTCTAGCCAAATGTAGTCTTAGCATGTGGTCTTTTGATTCTGCAGTTAGTGATAGACCAGAGTGGAATTCCTGGAATGTTCTGAGCTAAAGAATTTGAAAGATGTCATACATAGAGACAAACCACATCCTTAGNGTTATTTCACATTCTTGGTTTCCCAGAGACCTTTCAGTGCTCTGTTTTCTGAATAATTAACTCTTACCACTTATTAAAATGTAACTATCCTACTATATCTATTAAAAAGATTCTAATAATGCCTCTTAACAAATCAGCTCATAATAGTCCATCTATCTACTCCAAATTACACACAAAAAATTGATCCAATTAAAAAGTCTTCCAAAAGGTTCTAGGAATACCTGAATAATGCAAAATTCAGATATAATGTGATGAGCTACCAAGACCACGATTCTGGGAAAAAGGCAGCACTTTGACTCATTTTAATTCACAAGAAGTCCCAGAGCCTGTCATATTTTGCCATTCTATTCTTTACCAGCCACCCCCCAGGATTCCATTTTCCTGAGTGTCATTTCAGGCTATCTCTAAAATAAGTATACAGTTTAGTTGTTTGTCTCCTGGAAAGAAAAGTCTCACCTGGCAAAATATTTGATCAGAAAAAAGTCATTTAGGAAGGAATCTGGAAGTCAGGATTATCTGAGAGGAATTAAAATAAGGGACAGGGGGTATTATCCTCAGCATTTCACTGCTCAGCCTTCTTCATTAGGTTCAGTTCTGCATTGACAGGCTGTCTAGGGTCATTATTAGAAGAGGCTAGCCTTAGCCCCAATCTTGACAGGTCTAACAGTTGCCATACGAAAGAACTGGCATTGAAACACCAGGCACTGCTGGAACTGATTTACTCTGGCGATTTGTATCCAATTTAGCATCTTATGAATAGTGCTTGATAGTCTGAGCAGTGTATTTCCCTGAGAAAAGGCTCCTACATATAATAGCTTATCCAGGAGTCTGAAGTAGAGAAAGGAATTGGTAATAATGGATGTTGAAACAATGGCACAGAAACTCTTCCAAAAGTTACCCCTCCCCCCAGCCTAGCTTCCATGACCCTTAGTAACCCCTTCTACCCCTATATCACTGGGGAGACCTTGCCCCCAATGATTAATGACAACATAATATTTTAATTCCAGTTTCTAGTAATATCCTTAACATCAGGGGGCAGTCAAGCATTTTTAAATTGATTTCCTATTTCTATCTAGGAAAAGAAGGAATTTTTAAGTTAGATTGCTGAGTAATAGCAATGTAAATACATTCTAAGGAAAATTTAAAGAATATTTGCAGAGTTAAAATGCAATGATACTTTATTTGCCAATACAACATTCTAAACAATGTATAAAATTTTCCACAGTCTATTAGAACCATATCGATCCTATTTGAAAGTGCTCAAAATCCCTGTTTTTAATCCACGCAGCACTCTGAGTAAAGAAAACCGCCCAGGGGCCTATGAACTCCACCTTTCGGTTAAAGATTACTGCTTTGCCAGAGAAGATCGAATTATCGGAATGACAGTAATTCAGCTCCAGAATATAGCCGAAAAAGGGAGCCATGGGGCATGGTATCCCCTTTTGAAAAATGTCTCTATGGATGAAACCGGCCTGACTATCCTTAGAATCCTCTCTCAGAGGACCGGTGATGATGTGGCTAAAGAATTTGTAAGACTTAAATCTGAAACAAGATCTGCTGAAGAGAGTTCTTGAAACAATACCATACCCCAAGATAGCATCTCTGAGAATTCACAAACTCTGTTTGACTACTGCATGCATGTGCAAATACAGGGGAATGTTTCTTTTACTACATTTCAGTGTTTGCCAGTGCTCAAGTACAGTGTCTACAAGGTGTGTGGGAAAACTGCAGAACTTTTATACTAATTCTGGTCTTTGAGAAATAAGTGTTCCATGAAGTGCCAAAATCATGATGTTAAGTGAAATATCCAGAGTATCTTTTAAAATGTTTATTTCATTACCAATTTCTCATCCATTAAACATACTAAAACACAGTCTTTTGAGTTTGTCCATTAGTTATCCTTGTTACATTGGTTTATATATCTGGTAGATATTAAAGCATTTGTTACTCAAATTGTTTTATTTAGACTTACCTCATAATAGATGTCTTACAAATACCCTTTTCTACCATGACTAGAAATGCAGTTACTTCTTGAAAGCGTTTGTAATTTTATAGTTGCAGATATATTGTGATGATTTTTGCATACAAAATAAAATAGAAAAGGTGGGAAATATTTTATGCTGACCAGTTTCCAACCTTTCTGAAATATCACTGTGAAGAAATGCTCTTAAAGCAAACTTATGCAAAGCAATGCTAAATAGTTTGTTAACATGTTTGATATATCAACAAAATTTTGTTCTTTAAAACTGCCAAGGTCACATCACATTTGTTAAAAAAAAAAAAAAAAAAGTAAGTTGAAGCATTTGCCATTTAGCATTATGTCTTGGCTTTACCAAATTTCATTCTTTAGAAAATCATAGGATTATTGGTTTAGAAGTTCAATGGAAGGTTTGTTTCTTAAAATTACCTATGATAATTAACTATACTGTTAGTGTTTTCCTTCTGACAGTTATGACTAACTCCTTCCTTACTGAGTGCTATAATCAGTTAAATGTTTCCTTTTTAGAAATAGTCAACAATTTGTACTGAATGCAGCATTATTATATATTGCATTGGAGAAAAAAGTCATGTCTTCAGCTATTTAGTGAAAAATGTAAAATGAAGTCTGAACAAATTGCTTACAATTTTGTTATTTATGTTATTTATAAGCCCAAGATGCATACAATGCAATAGGAAAACAACTTATTACAGCTCAGTAGATAAAAATATAACTAGGTTGGATTTTGAATATGAAATAGTTTATAAACATTTGCATTTTCTCTATTTTTATGGTTTGACTTTTTAGAGTCTGTACCTAAATAGTTGGCTGTAGAACAATACTTTGTAACTTATGGTCATAACTGTTAGTGGGCAACATATACGTGCAGAAAAAAGACCCTGATAACAATGACTGCTTTGTGAACAAGCTGGTCCAATTTGTTAAGAACAAGTGAAAAGTATCATGACTCCCAGAACCATGCTGTTACTGGGTGTGAAACCACAGACAGCAAGATCCACTAATTTATGTTAAATTGATAGGCAAGTGCTTTGTTAATAACGTCTTCAAATGCATAGTTCAATGCAATCCTCTGGCATATGCATTAATAAATGAGTATATATTAAGCACATGTGATACTTCATTGTATCTTCTGCCTTTTTATTTCATATATGCAACATCATTTCATTATTCAGGAATAAGAAATCCAGATCCTTTTTACTGGATAGAACACTCTTCACAATGTTTGGTTCTAGTGTCTCATTAGAATTTGAGGGAAAAAAACCCAATTCTGTTCCTGGAAAAAGTTGCATATTACAAAACAATGAGCCTGAAAATAGGAAAAAAACAACCTGATGTATCTACCTGTCTGCATGTCTCCGAATACTGTTAAGCTATGAAAAAATTCAACATTCAAAATATAAACAAGCAACACCATTAAATAAAACTGTACATAACAAAAGGTTTCATTATTTTATTGAAGGATTCATTCAAGATTTAAAACAGTATTACAGAACGTTGACTTGAGGAGTACATTAATGTCATAAAGCACAATACCACTGAGTAAATAGCAGTATGGGTGTGCGTTGATCACACAAAAAATTATGACCTAAGTATATTTCCAGTATCTGTTTAATTGGATCTATTCATTCTGTGTGTGTGTACAATATATATCCAACACTAATGGTGATGGTGTGAATTGTGTCTGTTTATTAATATCATAAAGTACCAGCACTAATTTTGAGATAGTTATAAATACTACAGTCTTTGTTGTTTCTCCCAATATATAAGTATTTGTTATCTCTGGCATAAAGCCTATTGTGTTTACATAACCAAATTAGGCATCACTCTGAAGTTCATAGCAACCTCCACCAACTCTAGGCTCCATTAAAGTGTGAAGCTATTTATTTATTTTAGATAAAATGCACAAAGTTTGACTTTTCATCTACAGATGAAAATTGCGGTAGAAATTCTCAAAGAAACACATGAAAATCAAATTTTGCTAAAGGAAGGCATTTAAAACCACAGTTAAACATTTATTATTTGAAGAGGTTTTCATGAATTATTATTTAAGGTAAGCAATCAGATATCCTTATAACAGCCTGCTCTAATTCATCTATTTCTAGGATAATTTATATATTGAATTTCCCTTAAAGGAGGCACATTTATAAAAGACTATCCTAGCTTAACATTTTGCATTTGGTCTTTTAAAAAAAATTTGAAATGAGATTTATTTTCACCTTTTAATTTCTCTTATATAAAGATATGGCTACACTAAGCACTTTTAAGGACTAATATAGTAGCTTCAATCTCATACTCAGTGAAAGGTAATCATATTTATGCAGGACTCAAGAGAATAACGCTGGATAGAAGTCTGATTCCCCTGTTACCACTTGGAAGAATATGGGGAGGCAGAGGGAAGGGACTGCCTTTCCTGGCATTTGATGTATTTAAAAGCACTCCAGTCCCTTGTTTGAAACAGCTGGTTCCTTGCTCACTCAGTCCCAGCCCTCCACAAATGGGTGATCTCTCTAGTTCAGGCATCTGGTATTTGTTTTTCAAAATAAAAAACTAGGGTACATGACTTGATGGAGACTAAGCTCCAATTTGTGAATATCATACTTATTTTAAAATATATATTTTTCACATAATTTTGAAATCAGGATACATTTTATAGTCATTGTCATGCTATAGATTATAGATTTTATAATCTATAGTTTATAGTTTATAATTTATAGTTTATAGATTAATGAGTGCTTTCCCCCCTTTCTAAATAGTAAATAATGGTTCAGATTGTAATGAAAAACTTCTTATAAGCAAATGTAGAAATAGTAGTATTTATCTTTTTAACAAATCACATATTATAATCTGCATACACTAAAATTATTATGTCAAGAAGCAACAATTAGAACTGGACATGGAACAAAGAACTGGTTCCAAATTGGGAAAGGAGTACGACAAGGCTGTATATTGTCACCCTGCTTATTAAACTTTTATGCAGAGTACATCATGCAAAATGCCAGGCTTGGATGAAGCACGTGCTGGAATCAAGATTGCTGAGAGAAATATGAATAATCTCAGATATGCAGATGACACCAACCTTATGGCCGAAAATGAAGAGGAACTAAAGAGCCTATTGATGACAGTGAAGAGGAGAGTGAAAAGTTGGCTTAAAACTGAACATTCAGAAAACTAAGATCATGGCATCTGGTCCCATCACTTGATGGCAAATAGATGGGGAAACAATGGAAACAGTGACAGACTACTTTCTTGGGCTCCAAAATCACTGCAGATGGTGACTGCAGCCATGAAATTAATAGATGCTTGTTCCTTGGAAGAAAAGCTATGACAAACCTAGACAGCATATTAAAAAGCAAAGACATTACTTTGCAGACAAAGGTCCGTCTAGTCAAAGCTATGGTTTTTCCAGTAGTCAAGTATGGATGTGAGAGTTGGACCATAAAGAAAACTGAAAGTGAAAGTTGCTCAGTTGTGTCTGACTCTTTGCGACTCATGGACTGTATAGTCCATGGAATTCTCTAGGCTAGGATACTGGAGTGGGTAGCCTTTCCCTTCTCCAGGGGATCTTCCCAAGCCAGGGATCAAACCCAGGTCTCCCACATTGAGAGCAAATTCTTTACCAGCTGAGCCACAAGAGAAGCCCAAGTATTCTGGAGGCTGTAGCCTATCCCTTCTCCAAGTGATCTTCCAGACCCAGGAATCAACCCTGGGTCTCCTGCATTGCAGACAGATTCTTTACCAACTGAGCTATCAGAGAAGCCAAAAGAAAGCTGAGTGCCGAAGAATTGATGCTTTTGAACTGTGGTGCTGGAGAAGACTCTTAAGAGTCCCCTGGACTGCAAGGAGACCAAACCAGTCAATCCTAAAGAAAATCAACCCTGAATATTCATTGGAAGGTCTAATGCTGAAACTCCAATACTTTGGCCACCTGATGCAAAGAACTAACTCTTTAGAAAAGACTCTGATGGGATGCTGGGAATGATGGAAGGCAGGAGGAAATGGGGACAACGGAGGATAAAATAGTTGGATGGCGGATGGCGTCACTGACTCCATGGACATGAGTTTGAGCAAGCTCNATGCTGAAACTCCAATACTTTGGCCACCTGATGCAAAGAACTAACTCTTTAGAAAAGACTCTGATGGGATGCTGGGAATGACGGAAGGCAGGAGGAAATGGGGACAACGGAGGATAAAATAGTTGGATGGCGGATGGCGTCACTGACTCCATGGACATGAGTTTGAGCAAGCTCTGGGAGTTGGTGATGAACTAAACTGAACTCTGTTGGTATACATTCCTGTTTTGACATTTCATAGACTCATGTATCAAGTACAGCCAGCAGTATACAGGACAGCTCAATTATCCTCCAAAATTCCATTACAAACAAATTCTCCCTTTACATTTAGCTCCTGACAGCCTGATCTATTTTCAGTCCCCTACGTTTTATGTTCTCCAGAATGTCTTAGAAATGGAATCATAGTAGGTATCCTTCTGAGCCTAATTTCTTTCATTAGGCATTATTCATTTAAGTCATCTATGTTATGGCATCTATCAACCATTTTTACTGCTGAGTAGTACCCAATTACATAGACATACAAGAATATCTGTTCAGTTATCAGTTCAAATACATCTGGGTTGTTTTCAGTTTTTGGGTGATTATGAACAAAGCTGTTATAAACATTTCTATACAGAATTTTATATGACTGTAAGTGTTTATTTCTCTTAAAGGAATACATACTAATGGAATTTATGGGTCATATTATACAGCTAACTTTATGAAAAAGTGTCAAATGATTGTATCATTTTATATTCCCAGCAGCAATGGGTAAGAGTTCCAGTTGCTCCAAATTCCTGAAGCACTTGATATTGTCAGGTTTTTGTTCTTGTTTCTATTTTAGTTTGCAATCTGTTGATGATCAACACTGTTGAGTATAAGCGAAGTACATTTGTTTATTTCTTATCCATATATCATCTTTGGTGAGTGTCTGCAAACCTTCTGTCCNTTTGTTTTGTTTTGTTGCTAGATTTCAGTGGTTTTGAGATACTAGATGCTAAATTGTTTCCTGAAACATAAGTTTATGTTAACACTTCTCTTTGCAGTTCTAGAATCCATGGAAGCCTAAAGTTTGGGGATTCCCTCTGACAAAGTGTTTAAGAGAAGGAGGAAGAAGTTTGATGCTATGCAAACTCAAGTTCAAATCCTTACTTAGCATTAACTATGTGACCTTGAACAATCATTTTTACCGTTGACTTTCAATTTCCTCCTTTGTAAATAGAGTTTGCTACCCACCTCCTGGTTTGTTTTGAGGATCAGGAAAAAATATATCATGTCCTTGGTACAATCTAGGCACTCAAATATTAGTTCCTTTCCCCCTTTCCCAGAAAACTACATTTTCTGAATAGCATTTAAATAAAAGATTTGATGAGATTTTTAAATAGAGATGCAAATAAATTTGTCTTTTGCTTTATGAAAAAAGTTTGAATCAGACTCTAAAGAGAGATGGCAAGACAGAAATTTTCAGCATCTTATTTAAAGAACATTCTTTAATTTTAATTTTGTCTCCTATTTGAGACAGGAGACTTGTCTCAAATAACATAAGAAGCTTGATGCGGAGGGTATGTGAAGTATGTAACGAGTGTTGCAACTCCTAAAGAACAGAGCCTGGCACTTGCTAAAGGTCATCTCAGAGAAAATATCATCCATCATTTTGAGGCTAGCTTTTCATTTATATCACTCAGATAGTTGAAGTTTTATTGCTGAAGAATCATGGACAAACAGGATGAATAAACATTTAACAAGACTTTTAACAGCTAATTAAATTACTCATTGGACAAATTCAAACATACCTATTTCCTCCTCCTGTAAGTATTAAGTCCTGTTTTTTTTATTTTTTAATGACTGGAGAAGGAAATGGTGACCCACTCCAGTGTTCTTGCCTGGAGAACCCCAGGGATGGGGGAGCCTGGTGGGCTGCTGTTTATGGGGTTGCAGTCGGCCATGACTGAAGTGACTTAGCAGCAGCAGCAGTACACTCAATCACTGTGTGGCTCTGAGAAACTTTCATATATATTTATAACTTACAGAAGATGTTGTCCTGAAATCTGCCACCATGCAAGGGAGAGAATTTGAGGTCTGGAGATGGCTGTCTTTTTTTTTTTTTTTAAACACATTTTTTTCTGGACACTACAGTTGTTCAGTGAACACAGAAATTTGAACATAAAACTGCATGTATTTCCCACTGGACAGCCAGCTCCCTATCCACATTCTCAAGCCTCCTTGCTGGATGAGGAATTCCGCATATTCTTATCAAATAAACTCTGTCTCCTTTGAAACAGATGAAACCAGTCTGATTTAAGAAAACTACAGAAGGCACTCTTTAAGCCCCTACCCACCTCCTTCAAGAAAGCCTTCCATCATTATTAATAAACCCATCCACTCTTCAGATTCACCAATTCCTTCAGTTTCCTAAGACCTGTCACACAAAGGGTTTCAAGTTCTTCTTCTCCAGACTTTCTGCCATGCTCAGCCTCTATACAAAGCACAACTTACTTATTTTTGAATGAGGGGAAAAGAAAGCTTTCAGAGAATAAACGTCTTTCAAATGTACTCATGAGATTGTAAACATCTTCTCAAACTGATTAAACAAAATGTCCAAGTGGGAGCTGACTTCAAGCTCTGTCCTCAGTCTAGAATGCCCTTGTCCTCATCCTTTCTCATCTAGTTAGCTCCCAGCAGCCTGCCTTTAACTCAGGTCCATATTTTTGTAGGAATCTTCAGTATCCTCCCCAGCACAAACACAACCAGTTGGCCCTTTCCTATCCTATGCCCGTGTTTACTTATCTATTTCCATTATTAAACCTTGATTTCTGCATCCTTAGGGTTTGGAAGCTCAAAGTTTCTTGAATGTATGAGCAAATACATACCAAATGAAGAAGTCAGAAGCTCCCCTTAGATGCAGCAGCACAGAGGACAGGACTAAAAGAGCCCCAGAGATTCCCACTTTCCCGTATCTAAGTAGAGTATCCAAAGATGACCTGATAAATGTCCTCTGAGAGTTCTCCTAAGACTCACTATTTAGCAGCAGGGGCTATCAATCTCTGATATGAGTTATAAGTTTCAAGAGTTTTATCTCTTGATTACTTCCATGGTTCTTTGGACAAGTTAGTTCATTCAAATTCTCAGCTGCTGATGTAGTCACATTTTGATTCCAATTGTGTGACCTATAGTCCTTCAGGATGACTCTCTCACCAGGAAGAGAAGCCTGAGATTTTAGGAAGCCTCTCATATCTGAAGTTCAGCTGGGGTGAAGGAGTGAGTTGGAAGAGAAACGAAAACTTGCCTGCCTCCCTTTCTTTTTTCAAAGTTCCAGGTAGGCCGTCCTGTCTGCTCTACATTAGGCATAATAATACATCCTCCATGACTAGCTACTTCTCTAGTAACAGCTTATTTATCAAGTTAATTTTTAATCTCCAAATTACAATAATAACTATCTTATTGATGGGCAAATTTGCTCCCACAAGTATAATGAGGTACATGATAAATACTAATTATGAGTTTGGTATTATATGAACTACTAACTCTTATTATTTTTGTTAATAATGGCTCTAATATTTGCTTTTTCTTTTGAAGTCTCATTCTCTGCTCCTAGCCTAGAACCTGAAAAGATTACTACATTGTTCTCCATTTATTCTGTTTTATTTTGAATCCATCCTAAGGAACTATCTACAGTTCTCGTTTAGAATTCAGTGCAGGCAGAAATTTGGCACCACATTGGGCATAAGTCCACTTTCCATACATTTATTGTTGCTGATCTCCTCATTGTATTCTTCACTCATTTCCCACCACTCATATGACACTTAGTTCCACCTCTGAGTCTTTGTTCAAAGTGTCCTGTCAGATGGTTACACCA
This sequence comes from Neotragus moschatus, assembly GCA_006410615.1. Classification (NCBI taxonomy): domain Eukaryota; kingdom Metazoa; phylum Chordata; class Mammalia; order Artiodactyla; family Bovidae; genus Neotragus; species Neotragus moschatus. The sequence continues at coordinate 41,604 of SJYA01001460.1, forward strand.
AACACCATTTGATCCTGTTAGATGATCCATTTATCTGGATCAAGTTTCCACACAGTTGGCTCAATCTTCTCCAACCACTTTCAAACTGAGTATACAGATACCACAGCAGTGGTAACCAGAAGTAAGAACATTCTGAGAAACTGCAAAAGGACCCAGAGAACATTCTATTTGCACAAAGAACACTGCTAGGCTTGCCTATCATAGGTTTGGGAATTCATTTTAGCGTCCAGATCAAGAAGTCAAATTTTCACATTGGTGAAACTATAATACAGAGTTGGAAACTGCTAACATTCACAGTTCCTGCCAAAGAGCAAAATACTCAATGTCTGAAACAAATACAAATCCAGAAACTTAGCCTGATAAAATCAAGTTTCAGAAGAGGCAGTGTGGGTCAGGCAGTTGGGTACCAAAAACATGTAAGGCAGCCCTGTGTGTGTGAACCAGCCATCGCATCTATGGGGTTGCTTCCCAGGTGGCTCAGTGGTAAGAATCCACCTGCCATTGTGGAAGCCAGGGGAGACACAGGTTCAGTCCCCAGGTCAGGAAGATCCCCTAGAGAAGGAAACAGCAAACCACTCCAGTATTATTGCCAGGATAATCCCACAGACAGAGGAGCCTGGTGGGCTACAGATCATGGAGTTGCAAAGAGGGAGCCATGCCTGAGTGACTGCACATGTACACACACATCTAAGGAGTCAAATAGAGTCCAGATGCGCTCAGCTTCCTCGTGGGAAGGTGTATAGGAAGCAACAGGTAGCTGACCAATGTAATGTTCTCCACCAAAGAAATGAGAGAGGATTATTTGGCAACTACTTTAATTTTTAAATGTAATAGGAGTCAGAAATTTCAAGGATTTTAGTTCTTTATTGTATCAATGACACTCTTTGTTCTGATTCTGCTTCTAGGTGGCTATATACCTTGAGCAAGTTATTAACCTTCTCTCTGCATCAGTTTTACTTTCAACTCTGAGATTTAAAATGTGGTTATGGGGAACATTCCTCTTAGGGGCAAAATGCTGTTCCTTTTTTTCTTAGATTGTTATATTAACCCACATCAATTCTATGAAATCACATCCAATCATAAGTCATGATGGAATCTACCTATATTTAACTTCCCAAAGATTCTTGCAATTCTCAGAATGACTAAGAAAATAAAAATTGCCCAATCAAGATATTCCATAATATTCCACTTTGACTCAGTGTAACGACATAACCTTAACATGTTAATATGAAAAAAGTCTTCTTTGTCTAATTTTTTATTAGAAGGAGCTAATATTTTGAAAGTGCTATCTTTTTTATGATAAAGCATACTTATTAACTTGACCTCCCCACAATAAAAGAAAAATGCCTTAGTTTATTTTACTCTTTCAGTACAATACTACCTATTTGGTGCACTGAAATTCTATGTTGAGTTCGTCTCTAAAGCCCTTAAAAAAGAGACATTACTTTGCCAACAAAGGTCCATCTAGTCAAAGCTGTGGTTTTTCTAGTAGTCATGCATGCATGTGAGAGTTGGACTATAAAGAAAGCTGAACGGTGAAGAAATGATGCTTTTGAACTGTGGTGTTGGAGAAGACTCTTGAGAGTCCCTTGGACTGCAAGGAGATTCAACCAGTCCATCCTAAAGGAGATCAGTCCTTGGTGTTCTTTGGAAGGACTGGTGCTGATGCTGAAACTCCAATACTTTGGCCACCTGATGTGAAGAACTGACTCATTGGAAAAGACCCTGATGCTGGAAAAGATTGAAGGCAGGAGGGGAAGGGGACAGCAGAGGATAAGATGGTTAGATGGCCTCACCAACTAGATGGACATGAGTTTGAGCAAGCTCCGAGAGTTGGTGATGGATAGGGAAGCCTGGCGTGCTGCAGTCTATGAGGCTGCAAAGAGTCAGATACGACTGAGCAATTAAACTGAACTGAAGACACTTAAGGCTGAATTATAACTTCCTATTTGGGGAACTCATCATCCCAGTAATTTTCCAGTAATGCAATTGTATTTACAACTTGAATGAATGACTATACAGAGTACTGTTTCACAAGGAAGCTCCTAGAGTGTAGAGTTAAATGCCCAATTAAACAGTAAGTTAATATGGATGCAAAGATGAAGTTCTCCATCATAACCTAGTAAACCTAAAACTTTGCAAACCTTTGCGTACTTCTTGGACCAATTTTGCTTTGTTAACAGTGGTAAGGGAAGTCTTAACAGCCCNGCCGCGCTCAAGTGAGCCGGCTTCTGATGCCACTTTAAATGGCAATTTAAAAAATTTTATTTTCCAATTATTCTTTGCTAGACTATAGAAGTATATTAAATAATTGTTTTTATATGTTAGACTTAGAGGTTTCCCAGATGGCTCAGTGGTAAAAAGAATCCACCTACCGATGCAGGAGACACAGGTTCATTCCCTGGTCAGGAAGACCTCCTGGAGGAGGAAATGGCAAACCACTCCAAGATTCTGGCCAGGATAATCCCATGACAGAGGAACTACAATCCGTGGGGTCTCAGAGTTGGACGCAACGGAGCACGCTCACACACAAGTTAGATGTGCATCCTGACAAAAGTTTCATGTCATGCATTTTATGTTTTGTTTTCATTTTAATTCAGTTCAAAATTTTTCAGTTTCCCTCATGGAATCTTTATTGCCCCATGGGTTATTTAAAAATATTAATTTCCGCATATGTCTTATTTTTCTCAAGTCTGCATTGTGCTCACTTCACCACACTGCCAAGTACTCAATTCCCCTCCGGCTGTGAGCCAACAGTCAGGAATATAGAGAACCCAAGTTTACTAAACTTTCTAATTCCTAACAGGCATGTAGCAAAAACCAGTAGAAATCCATGGGGACACTGAACCATCCTTTCTCCTTTAAGCTCATTTGGAAACAGTGTCACAGCAGGAAATAACCCATTCAATGGGGACGATAGCACAGAGTCAGTAAGAGATTCACAAAAGACAGAGTTAAGAGAAAGCAAAAAGGATGTTGAGGTATCCTGGGACAACAACAGGAAGCAAGTATGGGGAATGGTCACTTGATGTTACTCAAAGTTCCAAGAAGGGCCACCCAACAGGAGTTGTGGCCTCAAGCATAGAGACACAGAGTGGACTAAAGAAATGAACACTCCAGCCTCTCTTTCTTCCCATGCACCAAACTCCTTTTGGTTCCTCCCACTGGCCATTTCAATCAATAGCTGAAAGGCAAGAGAGCCTGGTTTTTACAATCCATGGAGGTCAGCCACCTGAACACAGGAATAAGGTAAATCTGAGAGTGCAGACTGAGGGGCAGATTAAGAATACTCAGCAAGTACACCATGCTATGAATTTCTATGCTTCAAGTTTCAACCTTTATTATTGAAATCACCAGCTCTGAAAGAGCAGATGAGATTATGAGATGGCTTCCACAGATGAAACATATAAACAAAAGATACTGTGTCTCCCCGAGCACTAATGACATCTATTTTTTCCTGCCTGCTCTCAGGGTCGTGTTAAATCTGGCTGATTGACACAAGGATTGGAAATGTAATCCTAAGTGACATTTACTCTTCCTTTAAAAGCTGCTTAGCACNAGATTATGAGATGGCTTCCACAGATGAAACATATAAACAAAAGATACTGTGTCTCCCCGAGCACTAATGACATCTATTTTTTCCTGCCTGCTCTCAGGGTCGTGTTAAATCTGGCTGATTGACACAAGGATTGGAAATGTAATCCTAAGTGACATTTACTCTTCCTTTAAAAGCTGCTTAGCACCAGTCTGCAGAGCTATTAGTTCATCCTGCATTTACCACAGGGGGGAAAAAAAAAGCCAGACAATGATGGCTGAACTCCTAGGAACAGTTGGATAACTAATATCCGGGTGTTTTTCAGGACATGGGGAATCCTTGATTGAATATGTCAGTGAGCATTTGGCTTTTACTATAGCTTTTTTATCCCTCAAATGGATTAGAATTATCAGGCAGATGCCAGCACACACACCCAGCACAAACTTGCTCGAGGTCTGGGCTGGCACTTCCTTTAGGATCAAATCTTCTGACCAGTGATTGGTCTAGTAGTAGGTCTAATCCAATCCAGCTACTGACAAGTAGATTCCTTTCTGGGGACACTGGGTACTTGTGCAATTAGAAGAGGTCTATTTGTAACTGCTATAAGTCAAGTTTTTCCAGTAATGGGTATTGCTCAACTCTGACTTTTCTTTAATATGAATAGGTAATAACTGACCACCAAAAATACCCATCTCTATTTTTGAGGTCATCCCTTTTCCAAGACTTAACTATTCCCATTGGCCTTGGCAATTTGTAAACACACACACACACACACGCACACACACACTTGAAGGAGAAGGCAATGGCAACCCACTCAGGTGTTCTTGTCTGGAGAATCCCAGGGATGGCGGAGCCTGGTGGGCTGCCATCTCTGGGGTCACACAGAGTTGGACACGACTGAAGTGACTTAGCAGCATACACTTGGAATTAAGAAAATATTTCCTTTGTAGCCATAAACAACAAATAAGCCATAAGCAACAAATAAGCCATAAGCTATTTGCTGGGGTAGAGATAGGGTGTGATTAATCTGGAGGTTACTATAAAGACAGAAACTGGGAAATCTTTTAGACAACTGAGCTACTTTCTTTCCTTAATAATAATTGCTCTTGGATCCCATTTGTCTATTTTTGTTTACGTTTTTCTTGCCTTAGAAGACAGATCCAAAAAAGTTATGATTTATGTCAAAGAATTTTCTGTTTTCTTTTAGGAGTTTGAGAGTAGCCAGTCTTACATTTAGTTCTATTTTGAGTTTATTTTCATATATGGTGTGAGAAAGCTTTTGCACAGCAAAGAAAACCACAAACAAAAAGACAACCTACATAATGGAAGAAAATTTTTGCAAATGATGTATCGATGAGGGATTAATATTTCTAAAATATACAGATAACTTACATTGATTAATATAAAAAAACAATTCAGTCAAGAAGTGGGCAAAAAATCTAAATAAACATTTCTCCAAAGAAGACATATAGATGGCTAACAGGCATATGAGAAGACACTCAATATCACCAATTATTAGAGAAATACAAAGTAAAACCACAACAAAGTATTACCTTACACAAGTCAAAATGGCCATCTTCAAAAAATTTACAAATAGTAAATGCTGGTGAGGGTACGGAGAAAAGGGAACCCTTCGACACTGTTGGCGAGAATGTAAATTAGTGCAGCCACTATAAGAAACAGTCTGGAGGCTCCTAAAAACTAAAAACAGGATTACCGTACGATCCAACAATCTCACTCCTGGGCATATACCTGGAAAAGACAAAAACTCTAATTCAAAAAGATACATGCACCCATGTTCATAGCAGCACTGTTCACAATAGTCAAGACATGGAAGCAACCTAAATGTCCATCAACAAAAGAATAGATAAAGAAGGCTTTACTCAGACATAAAATAAGAAGGAAATAATGCCATTTGTAGCAACATGGATGGACCTAAAGACATCATACTAAGTGAAGGAAGGCAGACAATGCAAGACAAATATCGGGACATCACTTATATATGGCATCTCAAAAAAATGAATACAAATAAACTTATTTACAGAACAGAAACAGACTCACAGACATAGAAAGCAAACATGTGGATACCAAAGCGGAAAGGGGGCTGGATAAATTAGAAGTTTGGGATTAACATATATACACTACTATAGACAGATATACTATATTTTAGCACGGGGAACTATATTCATTAATATCCTGTAATGATCTATAATGGAAAAGAATCTGAAAAAAGAATATATGTGTGTGTGTGTCCCAATACCAAAGGAACCTGAGAACAAGCTTCACAATATCGCTGCTCTTCAGTGTTTTCAGTGGAAGGATGTCAGCAATCTGTGAGGAGGGTTGTGGCAGCTGGAGTCTGAGGAGCTCACAGCTCTCCAGATGTCTGGTATTCTGTGTCCAAAACCAGTAGAGGAACTGGTCAGCTTTCAGAGCTCCTTGAGATTTGGAAATGTATCTTGCTGGTTTTGTACAAAGCCTTACATGGGTTAACCCTTCAATAAATACATTTTTCTTGAAAAAAAAAATTGCTCTTGTTTAAAAAGCACATACTATATGCCAGAAACTGTGCTAAGTACTTAAGTATTTTATATTTTTAATTCTCATGAAATAGCATTATTGAGGTAAGAGACAGACAGGCCCTTGGACTGGACACTTGGTGCCTGTTGAGTATAATTGAAGCTTTGTTCTCACCCAGACACTCCAAGGACAAAGCTAATGAAGAAAGCTGAGCTCTGCTGAAGTTAAGAGATAAGAAATATGATGACCACTCCTAAGGTCACGGAAATCTTCCCTGTCTGCACACGTACATGAAGGCTCCTCAGTTCAGTTCAGTTCAATTGCTCAGTCACGTCCAACTCTTCATGACCCCATGAACTGCAGCACACCAGGCTTCCTGTCCAGCACCAACTCCCAGAGTTTACTTAAACTCATGTCCATTGAGTTGGTGATGCCATCCAACCATCTTAGGGGGTCAGAAAAGGAGGGGTGCCACCATATAATATTTATTATATGTACCCACCCATGGATATATACCCACCCATGGATATGTACCCACAGGCCTCTGCAGTGGGATCCGTCTTAGCAAAAAGTTGCACATGGGGCACGTTGGGGAGGGTCCTAGGACCAGTCAGGTGTAAGGAAAAAAGCACAAAACACCAAGATATTGGCCAAATGTAAACAAAGATCTGGAAGGACAGTCCTACATAAGTGACTTAAAAGTCACCTCTTTACTGCTCTCTTCACTAGAGAGGATGCCCCTATGCTTTCTTCCATATGCTTGGGTGTGTATTTCTACCTAGCATCTGACTTGAATAAATAAACTCTTTCCCTGTGTGCTCTCACATTCATTGTGCTATGTCTTTCCAAATAAAATTTGTACCCATTTTTACAGTTTCTGCCTCCTTGAAACATTCTTTTCTTTCAAGTGGGGGAAAGTGCTTTGCTGCAAGGTTTAGTGCCTGGTGGACTAGCAACTAGGATTCCTGGTTTTCATCCAGGTCACCAGGTTTGATTCCTGAGAAGGGGGCTAAGATCTTGCATATGGACCACTCCATCAGGTGAGGATCTGAGATCTAGTAGAACTGTGTAAAGTCACACACTCAGTAAATGCGAGAGGCCTATGAACACAGTTGGTCTGATTCTGACATCCATATTCCTATCTGCCATGTTTATGTGTCCACCTAACAAAACAGAGCGCCAACTTATTAGACTCTCGGGACTGGATTTGTTGCAGCGTGCGTGGAAGCCATTTCTGACTCCATGTTGGAACTGTTTCTTTGACTTGCTTTCATTGCTTTTGTTATTATAATCATACTGAGTGGTTTGCCTCAGAGAATCCTGCCCCTCTGCCTGACTGTTTAACGTGCCTGGTTCAGAACCCTGTCCCCCTGTGGATGGCAGGAAGGGAGAAATGAACACATCCCTTGCCTGAGGCTTCCCATTCGAGGAGATGTTTGCAAGATTAACGGCCTTTTTACGTTGCTTTCCTCAAGACCCCCTCATCTCTAATCTATAAAAGAAGCTGGCATCCAGACCCCAATAAGATGGTCATTTTTTGAGCCCTGCCATTTTCTCGGGCTGCCAGCTCCCCAGTTAAAGTCTCCTCCTTGCCGCAACACCTGGTCTCTCAGATTCGTTGGCCTATCCTGCGGCGAGCAGAGCAAGTTTGTACTGGGTAAAAGATTCATTGTGCACAGGGAATTTAACTGTTTGCAGACAGTAACCCACCAGTCACACATTAGGTGTTGTTACTCTCTCTTTATCACAAAGCCTAATTAACCTTTTGTGACCCTGAATTCCAAAAGAGTTGTGAGCTCACAGTGGGATTTGAATTTTTCATGTCTGTTTGAGGTATCCCTTGGGTTTTCTTTGGCCAGTTTGGGGATAATGCATCCTCACTATGGATGTCCCAAGTATTGACAGCCACTTAGCTAGAGAAGGACAGGAGGGGGTTGCTAGTGGTGCAGAGAGATGATGTTTCTCTCAATATATTTCCTTTTAGGAAAAAATATTGACATAAACGAAGAGTCAACTTCTAGGTGGCTAACCAAACCTTCCAGAATAAGTATGGAGGTTCTGAATGGAGTCAAACTGAAATTATTATTTAAGAGCAACATGCAGAGTACATCATGAGAAATGCTGTGCTGGATGAAACACAAGCTGGAATCAAGATTGCCAGGAAAAATATCAATAACCTCAGATATGCAGATGACACCATGCTTATGGCAGAAAGTGAAAAAGAATTAAGCAGCCTCTTGATGAAAGTGAAAGAGGAGAGTGAAAAAGTTGGCTGAAAGCTCAACATTCAGAAAACGAAGATCATGGCATCCAGTCCCATCACTTCATGGGAAATAGATGGGAAACAGTGGAAACAGTGGCTGACTTTATGTTTCTGAGCTCCAAAATCAATGCAGATGGTGACTGTAGCCATGAAATTAAAAGACATTTACTCCTAGGAAGGAAAGTTATGACCAACCTAGATAGCATATTCAAAAGCAGAGACATTACTTTGCCGACTAAGGTCAGTCTAGTCAAGGCTATGGTTTCTCCAGTGGTCATGTATGGATGTTTGAGTTGGACTGTAAAGAAAGCTGAGCACCAAATAATTGATGCTTTTGAAGTGTGGTGTTGGAGAAGACTCTTGAGAGTCCCTTGGACTGCAAGGAGATCCAACCAGTCCATTCTGAAGGAGATCAGTCCTGAGTGTTCACTGGTAGGACTGATGTTGATGCTGCAATTCCAATACTTTGGCCACCTGATGCGAAGAGTTGACTCATTTGAAAAGACCCTGATGCTGGGAAAGATTGAGGGCAGGAGGAGAAGGGGATGACAGAGGATGAGATGGATGGATGGCATCACCGACTCAATGGACGTGGGTTTGGGTGGACTCTGTGAGTTGGTGATGGACAGGGAGGCCTGGGGTTCTATGGCTCATGGGGTCACAAAGAGTCGGACATGACTGAGTAACTGAAGTCAAAAAGGAAAAAAAATGTATATTAACGCATGTACATGTACAAAGACCCTGATGCTGGGAAAGGTTGAAGGCAGGAGGAGAAGGGGATGACAGAGGATGAGATGGTTGGATGGCATCACTGATTCAATGAACATGGGTTTGGGTGGACTCCGGGAGTTGGTGATAGACAGGGAGGCCTGGTGTGCAAAGAGTCGGACACGACTAAGCGACTGAACTGAACTGATGGACTCTAGAAAAATGTTACAGATGAACCTGTTTGCAAAGCAGACAGAGAGAGACACAAACATAGAGAAAAACATATGGACACCAAGTGGGGAAGGGTGGGTGGGATAAATCGGGAAACGGATTGACATATATACACAATCATGTATAAAACATATAACTAGTGAGAACCTGCTATATAGCACAGGGAATGCTACTCAATGCTCTGTGGTGACCTAAATGGAGGGGCAATCCAAAAGAGAGGGGATATATGTATAGCTGATCCACTTTGCTGTACAGCAGAAAATAACATGACATTGGAAAGCAACTACAATAAATTTTTTTAAAAAAGAGCAAGGCTGTTACAATGATAATAAGAAGCTCTACTGGTTTCAGACACTATTAATTAGCACTGGGATCCTCAGGGCTCTGTAGCCCAAATGACAAAACTAACAAAAACAGATACTGACAACAGAGGCTGTATAAATTTATAGGCTGTATTGGTATCACACTATATATGTAGAAGAATATTGTATTGGGTTAATTTCTAAAGAATAGCTTAAGGTATGAAATGAATTTGTATTATTTTATGTGACATTTGAATGTTGCAGAAATATCCTGGAAGCCAAAAGCTTTCCAGAAATCTCTGAGTTAGAAAGCTCTAGAATTCATGTCAGATCCAGTGCTGAGTGGATCAAGAGGCAGACAGAGGGGAGAATGACAAATCCATCATTACACACTCAAAAAGGCAAACTAACTTCCACTGCTTCAGAAACTCCTTTAGGAAAGCATCCTTCACGCCATGTTTACTTTCTCTGCCACTGACACACTTCTTTGTTAGAATCTCAAAAAAAAAAAAAAAAAATGTTCTGTGGTCAGCACTCAGATGCCACTAAAGATGCCAAGACTTGTTACAGTCTCCCTCAAGATGAACATTAGAGCAAAATATGCCTCACATAGACTTGGAGGGCACTATGCTAAGTGAAATAAGTCAGCCAAAGAAAGACAAATGACTATATGACATCACTTATATGTGGAATTTAAAAAATACAACAAGTTAGTGAACTTAACAAATAAGAAGGAGATAGACACAGAGAACAAACTAGTGGTTACCAGTAGGGAAAAGGTAACGGAGGAACGTAAATGGGTAGGGGAGTTAGAGGTACAAGCTATTAGGCATAAAATAAACTACAAGGATATATTGTGCAACACAGAGGATATAGTCAATATTTTATAATAACCATAAATGTACTGCAACCTTTAAAATTATGAATCATTATACTGTATACCTGTAACATATACTATTCTACAGCAACGACTCTTCAATGAGAAAGGAAAGAAGGCAGGAAGGAAGGAGGAGGGAAGAAGGATGTGATAGACCCTATGGCTGATGAAGCATATGAGCTGAAGTAATAAGTGGGGCATTTGTGTGAAGAGAATATGGGAATACAGGAGGTCTTCTGTCTTGTTTTTCTTTTACTGTTATTATAACTTTAACATAAGTTTGAAAAGATTTCCAAAAAATTATGAAAAAAAGTAATGAGGACTATTTCTATGTACAGGAGATCTCCAGGATATTTATCAGTGAAAAGTAAAGGGCAAGAGTGGTGTGCTTCATGGTTAGTGATTATATTGTTATCTGCAGTTAATGACCCAGACAACCATGATGGTATGGTCGCTCATCTAGAGGAAATGACCTTCACACTCATCCTGGAGTGTGTGGCCCTTAGGAAACATTATTATTAACAAAGTTAGTGGAGGTGATGTAATTCTAGCTGAGCTATTTAAAATCTAAAAGATGATGTAGTTAAGGGCTGCACTCAGGAAAACTTAGCAGTGGCCACAGGACTGGAAAAGATCAGTTTTCACTCCCATCCCAAAGAAAGACAATGCCAAAGAGTGTTCAAACTGCTGTGCAACACTGCTCATTTCACCTACTCGCAAGGTTATGCTCAAAATCCTTCAAGTTAGACTTCAATAGAATGTGAACCAAGAACTTCCAGATGTTCAAGCTGAGTTTAGAAAAAGCAGAGGAATCAGAGATCAAAGAAAAAAAAATCTGCTTCATTAACTATAAGAAAGCTTTGACTGTGTGAATCACAACAAACTGTGGAAAATTCTTAAAGAGATTGGAATATCAAACCACATTACCTGTGTCCTGAGAAACCTGTATGCAGGTCAAGAAGCAACAGTTAGAACTGGACATGGAACAACTGACTGGTTAAAAATTGGAAATGGAGTATGACAAGGCTGTATATTGTCACCCTGCTTATTTAATTTATATGCAGAGTACATTATGTGAAATGCTGGACTGGATGAAGCACAAGCTAGAATTAAGATTTCCCAGAGAAATATCAACAACTTCAGATTTGCAGAGGATACCACGATAATGGCAGAAAGAGAAGAGGAATTACAGAGCCTCTTGATGAGGGTGAAAGAGAAGAGTGAAAAAGCTGGCTTAAAACTCAACATTCTCAAAACTAAGATCAAGGCATCTGGTCCTCTCACTTCATGGCAAATAGAAGGGGAAAAATTAGGACCAGTAACATTTTATTTTCTTGGGCTCCAAAAGCACTGGGCATGGTGACTGCAGCTATGAAATTAAAAGATGCTTACTCCTTGGAAGAAAAGCAATGACAAACCTAGAAAGTATAGTAAAAAGCAGAGACACTGCTTTGCCAACAAAGGTCTGTATAGTCGAAGCTGTGGTTTTTCCTATAGTCATGTACAGATATGAGAGTTGGACCAGAAAGAAGGCTGAGTGCTGAAGAATTGATGCTTTCAAATTGTGGTGCTGGTGAAGACTATGAGAGTCCCTTGGACAGCAAGGAGATCAAACCAGTCAATCCTAAAACAAATCAATCCTGAATATTCAGTGAAAGGACTGATGCTGAAGCTCTAATACTTCAGCTACCTGACGTGAATAGCTGGTTCATTGGAAAAGACCCTGATGCTGGGAAAGTGTCAGGGCAATAGGAGAAGGAGACAACAGAGGATGGGATGGTTGAATGGCAACACTAACTCGATGGATGTGAGTTCGAGCAAACTCTGGGAGATAGCTAAGGACAGGGAACTCTGGCGTGCTGCAGTCCATAGAGTTGCCAAGAGTCAGACATGACATAGAAACTGAACAACAACTGATTGAAACAGAAATGTATTAGTTAGAATTAATGAGTTAGCAGTGTTATTTTACAAACAAACTATCGGTTCCCATTGGAGGTTGCCAGGACATCACCCTATTGATCTGAAAACTGGGAAGTTAAAGGAAAAAAATCAAATGTTGATACTGCCTTTCTCTATGAACTGTAGTTGAAATTTTAAAATGCTTGTCTACTAATACATCCTGTGACCTGTATAAGCTTCTTCACCTCTCTCAACCTTGTTATTTGTCTCTAGATGAAGATAATACCACTTACCTCACAGTGATAGTTAAGAACATTAAAATATACAATGTATGTAATGTTTCCTGTTCAGGGAGTTACCTTCTCTACAAAGAGACTGCTATACTCCTTAAGGACAATTAACCTTTAATGTACTTCTTTTGTATTCTCCAGTTCTTCAGTTTATCATTAAACTACCTACTCTAAGGCCTACTATATCTCAAGCACTGTGTTAGAGGTGAACTATGAAGGTGATTAACACATTCTCCCTGACCCCCAAGAACTTTTAATCTAGTAAAACAACTACCTAGAAGATAGCTGGAGCTCATTAAATCCTTGTTGAATAAAACAGAAATTTTCAGACTGGTTTAGATTTCAAGAGACTGTCTGGTGGCTCTTTTTCACACATGCTTCTTGTCTTATAAAAATAAAGTAGGAAGACAGCGGCAGTCTTAGTACCAAATTACCAAAAAGATAATAATAAAAGAAAAGCTAAAAAAAAAATCTACAAAAAGAAAAGATTTAATATTACTTAGATTTACAGATAAAATTGTCTGAAGAATATATGTGTGTTTCAGTCTTACCCAGCTTGCCAGAAAATAGGCACCATTAAGCTATTCTGGTCATGTTAACTGTTTAGGACAAATGGGGCAAGAGTGAAGATTAATGAAGACAAATATCATTTGAAATGGCAGGGTCTAATTCTAGGTAAGCTGCCCTAGAGAAGACAGCTGAAATTCACTCATAGCCCAAAACTACACCCAACAGCAATTCATTATACGCATGAAATGAGGTGAGAATTATTGACCCCAGATGTGCACATTCCTCCTGGGAATCTCCTACAAGCAGGTGGCAAGCTGAATGTGAAAATGTATTCCATTCTGGGTAGAAAGGCTTCTATTGTAAAAAGTATATATCAACAAGGCTAGTACCCCATGAGAAGCATGAGAAGTCCTGAGTAACAGTGACAGAAATGATTCCTTGGTTTAGTGTCTCCTGTTATAAGCAGTTTTGGATTAATTTTTAATTACATACCTTTTCAGAAAGAATTACCAAATAAGCACTGGGAAGAAAGGTTAATAAAAGAATGCAAAAACAATGAATGGATAAACGTACAAAAACATTTTAAAGGTGCTGCAAATTGTTTGGTGGATTATCAATTGCAGTGTGTGTGTGCACACAATCTGTAGCCACGTCTATGGTGACAAAACCAACTTAAATTCTTATTCTTTGTCCAATGTTTCTCAACATTTTTCACAAGAATTCATACACTGAAAATGGGAATTTTTATACAGTACTAGATTACTGAGACGATTGGCTAAGAAATGCTATCGTCTGCATCCTGCCCAGATGACCCATGACCTGTAGGGATAAATAAGTGTCCAAACACTGCTGTAATGTGTTCAGGGCACACCATGCACTGCTGTCTACTACTCCCAGGCTAAGGGTTTTCAAATGATGGCCTTGTGGGCTCTGATATCCAGTCCAAAGCATACTGATTAGCTAGATTTCCATCCTGGTTACATAGATCTCCATACTCTCAACCTTGAGCAATGTTTTTACTTGTTTTATGTTTTGCTAAAGAAAAAATTCCACTGCAGATAAAGAAAAAAAAAATATATATATATGTTTATATATATATATATAATTTTGAAAATTATTTCTTTGGTTTCAAACCAAGAAATTGAATTTTAAAATAAAAGCAATTTAGGACTAGATGGTTCATTATAGCAATGTTTCTCAACCTGGTCTGTACAACAGAAGGAGGGAGGCTTTAAAAGCACTGACACCTGGGCCAGAGTCTCAGTGATTCTCAATCACTTAATATGACTTATCTTGGACATTTACTACTGCTTAAGATCTCCCTCAGTGATTATCATGCTTAGCCAGATTTGGGAAAAACTGAATCAGACACACCTATTGGCCAGGTAGGAGAAGTCCTATAATAGGACTCATGTGAAACCCAGATATGCTTGTTCATTTTATTTGTCACTTTCAAATCCTAATTGTCTATTTATTCAATATAAGACAGTAATGGTAACACTTATGGTTTTCTATGGGTTTTCTAAACTAAGAAATTTAACTGGGAAAAAGGCAAAATGGTCAATGATAGGAGGAAGATTTGGAGGCAACAGTGTGAGAAAAGAGCCTAGTGATTTTACTTTCATAAGAAGACAGAAAAACTTGAGTGCAACAAGAAAAGTCATAAACTGGGGAGGACTGGATGTGCTGAGACTTCATTTTTATCTGATTCTTCCTCGCATTCTCTTATACCTCCACCACTGAAAGGCAAAGGATCAAGGCCACTTGGAAATAAAGAGAAAAGGCAGTGCAAAGCTGGAAACCTTAAAAAGGAAAGAAAAAATAGAAGTCAAGGGAGGCAGGAAAGAGAAAATCTGAAGCAAAGATTTGGTGAAGCTGTTTTGCTTTCTAGAAGCTTAGAATTTTTGGTGAAAAATGAACCCAAGAAATAAATATAAAGAAAATCTGTAAAACTTCTGGAAGAAGAGAAAAATCAGCTGTGACACTAGGTACAAGAGACTATGTATGTGATCATTGTTATTTTTCACTGGAAAATAAACTTAAATCCAAAGCACTAATTTGCTGAAATAATTAAAAGTGACCATTTAACAGACACCTTCTATGGGCCAGATATGCTGTTCAATGTTTTATATAGATTATCTTTTATAGGTAAATTTATCTATAATCAACACTTATATATACTAGCTCTAGTTTTTATTATTTCAATGTCCTAAAAGGTATCATTTGCATTTTATGAAAGAAGAAATTAGAACTGAAGGAAATTAGATATCAAGGCTTCATGATCAGAACTCAGGATGGAAGTTACTTGAATTGCCAGATTTTGAATTTGTTTGCCTCCAGTGTCTACTGTCTTTCCTCAGCACTTCATCATGCTTAGGAATCAAAGCATTTGACACAGCACTGAGTCAGTGGTAAACACATAAATATACATACTTTGGGAACTGCGACAATAGGAAGAAAAGAACTCAAGATTTTTTAAATTCTCTTTAAAAATAAAAAGCTTGCTGTAAGAGAAATAAAAATATTATTTTAGAAAAAAAATAAGTAAAATTTTAAGATCTGGACCCAGAAATACAAAGATGGAGTAAAATTCTGACAAGGGAGGCAGAGATTAACTACTGCCAGATAATTTTCACTCATGGGCAGGTAATATTTACAAAAACCATGTATAATGGAAATGGATATGGAAATAAAAGGAATATAATATGTAGTAAAATTTTTTTAAAAAGCCTCTTTTTAAAGACACAGATGTATAGAATAGTCTTTTGGACTCTGGGAGAGGGCAAGGGCAGGATGATATGGGAGAATGGCGTTGAAACATGTATATTATCATATGTGAAATGAAATTCCAGTCCAGGTTCGATGCATGATACAGGGTACTTGGGGCTGGTGCACTGAGATGACCCAGAGGGATGGGATGGGGAGGGAGGAGGGAGGGGGGTTCAGGATGGGGAACACATGTACATCCATGGTGGATTCATGCCAATGCATGGCAAAACCAATACAATATTATAAAGTAAAAAAATAAATAAATTAAACTGAAAAGAAAAAGTTCATCACTGATCTTATTGAGGGGGAAAAGGAGCAAAATTTTGTATAATTTGTGTTTTAAGAAACTACTAAAGACCATAAAACTATTGAAGACCAAGCTCCTGAAGACCATGAAATGATTAGAACAGGCAAGCACATGTGTTCAGGGTTCAGAACACTGAAGAGGAAGGCAGCATCAGAGCAGGTAAAATATACCCCAATCAACTCAGGAGAGTCTCAGGTGGGAAAAGAGAATCTCAAGGGAACTCAGATGGAATAATTGAAAATGAAGATGTGTTTATAACACTGAGATGGGGAGAAGAAGGAACACAGGCAGTTTCTCTAGGAAGATGAAGAGCATTTGATAAAGAGAAAAAGAGAAATCAGTAATCCCTTCAGGAAAAAAAAAANAGATCATTCCAGAAAAAATATTTATCAGAACTGAAAACAGCATAAATATGCAAGATAAATGGAGGCAACTAGGCCCCACAAATCCAACCATGGCTTATGCAGTGGTTGGTTCTCTCAAGAAATAACCAGAAGATATAAAAAGCCTGTCAGAGAGATGGGGATAAAAGGGCAAAAAATCAGAACTGCAAAAAATTGACTTGAAGAAATAAAATTGATGGAGGAGCTAAAAAAGAAAATTTGTTGTTTTTGTAGTGGAAAAGAAACAGAAGTAAGATGTGTATAAGAGACAGGAATTAGACAACTTTCTCAGAATGATGGAAATGCTTTTCTTTTTATGTTTGCTGTAGCTATATAACTGTATATTTTAAAACATCAAATTTTCCACTTAAAATTGAACAGTTTTAGTATCTGAAAATTATGCCTCTAGAAGGTTGACTTTAAAATCAATTAGGAATGAAACAAAGTGGACACAAAGTATTCAGAGAGAGACAAACGCATGTGAAGAACAGGCAGCTGTGCTACTGCAAGATTTAAAGGAAGGATATCTTCCAGGAATAAAATCAAAACACAGAACATGAGGTGAGCACAGGTGGAAGGAGAAGGGGGGATCTGTAGAAGATCTTGAAGGACTAAAAACCATTATAAAGCAGAAAAACAACCAAGCAGGGTGATTTTCCTTTCTACCAAAAATATCATGTCATCCTAATACATGGGCGTGTGCCTATCAAGTGGCAGACATACCAGGCCACTGGGCGCACTTCACACTGGGACCTTCAGAAAGACAGGCTAGGGTGCGCTTTTTATTTTTCACACATTGGGGATTTTCAACAGATAAGCAATACCTAGGTTAGAAGTTTATCATGTGTTTAATTTCTCAAAAAAAGAAAGAAAGAAAGAAAGAAAAAGAAAAATGATTCAAGGATATAACATGCTCCTACCTACTATAAGAAATACTGTAGTTGGGGGAGAGGAGAATTCAAAACAGGAGGGGAAAAAATACTAGCTATTTGGGGGATCCAAATAATACAAATGTTTATATCAACTCAAAGAAACAGAACATGTTTACTCAAAGGCAAAGTGACCCAGTAATACTAAGCATGAATTGGAGAATAATAGACAGTGAGAAAAACACTGCTTTGCTGACCTTGCAGTGGCGAAGACTTTTCTTTTTCCCCTTCCCAAAAGATGATATATATAGTATACAGAGTAAACAAATTGCTATGGTTTGAGAAAAATTTAAACCATGAACAAAAAATCTATGAAAACTGAATTAAAGGAGAAAATCCAAAGGCTTTAGCAATAAAAATAGGTATTATAAGTCTCTACCCAAAAACAAAAATAGAACTACCATGTGACCCAGAAATACCACTACTGGGCATATACCCAGAGAGAAGCATAATTCAAAAAGACACATGCACCCCAATGTCCAATAAGGTGCTATTTACAATAGCCAGGAGATGGACATAACCTAAATGTTCATCAACAGAGGAATGGATAAAGATGTAGTCAGTCCGTCAGTTCAGTCACTCGGTTGTGTAACTCTCTGTGATCTCATGGAATGTAGCAGGCCAGGCTTCCCTGTCCATCACCAACTCCTGGAGCTTACTCAAACTCACATCCATTGAGTCAGAGATGCCATACATATATACAATGGAATATCAGTCAGCCATATAAAGGACCGAAATTGGATGATTTTTAGAGATGTGGAAGGATCTAGCGACTGTCATACAGAGTGAATGAAGTAAATCAGAAAGAGGAAAACAAATACCAGGTATGAATTCATATATGTTGTATCTCAAAAAAAGGTGTAGACAATCTTCTTTTCAAAACAGAGACACAGACACAGAGAACAAACATCTGAATTCCAAGGGAGAAACGGGTGGGATAAATTGGGAGATAGGGATTGACATATATACACTACTGTGCATAAAATACACAACTAATGAGAATCTACTGTATGGCATAGGGAACTCTACTTAGGGCTGTGGTGGCCTAAGTGGGAAGGAAATCCAAAAAAGAGGAAATATGTGTGTATATATATACAAGTATATATATATATATATATAGCTGATTTCAATTTGCTATACAGCAGAAACTAACACCACATTATAAAAGCAACTATATTCTGATTAAAAAGAAAATTTTTAAGTCTCTACCCATTTAAGAGATGGCACATAAAGAATAAATCAAGGTATAAAATTAGAGAAGATACATTAGACTATTTGAACTTGAGACAAATAAATCACAGAATGTTACAGAGGAGGGAAGTGTGAAGAGAATGTCTATCAATCTAATAAACGGTATCCTATTCAGGATCCTGCAAAATAACCTTCACCAGAAAGGCTGTTGATGTGTTTATGTAATAGGTCAGCTTCTGTACATATCAAGGTTGAATATGGGGAAAAAATTAAAGTCAGAGTGAACAGTAGCTCCTTGAAGTATATGGACATTTGTGGAACTTCAAGATCATTCCAGAAAAAATATTTATCAGAACTGAAAACAGCATAAATATGCATAATAAATGGAGGCAACTAGGCCCCACAAATCCAACCATGGCTTATGCAGTGGTTGGTTCTCTCAAGAAATAACCAGAAGATATAAAAAGCCTGTCAGAGAGATGGGGATAAAAGGGCAAAAAATCAGAACTGCAAAAAATTGACTTGAAGAAATAAAATTGATGGAGGAGCTAAAAAAGAAAATTTGTTGTTTTTGTAGTGGAAAAGAAACAGAAGTACATGAAGTAGAAAGAGAAATCTATTCATAGGGAATTTGCTAGCTGATAGAAAATGATAACCTGGTCCTAGTGCCCCTTTCATTCATATATACTAGTTGTGGACAGCCCCTACCAGCAGGACTCCTTATCTGACTATGGGAAAAAGAGCTAGGTGGCAAAACCTGTGATGAAAGGTGGGTAGCGAATGGTAGGCTGAGCAAAACCACTGTGGAGGAGCTCAGAGTTTCTTCATGATAAAAAATAAATAAATAAACCCAGAAGATAAAAACTGTAGATTCTGATTCATAGTCAGAGTCTACTTGCCAGTTTTGAATGACCAGCAAAAAGAATTTTCACTAAAAGGAAACATTTTACACATAAAAACAAGGCAACACAGAAAAGTAAAAAATGCCACATGGTTGAAGATACCACCCGAGAATTTAGAGAGAGCAATTTTAGAGCAATTTAGAGCAAAAGTATACAAGAAAATCTCAAAGGAGGTTTTCAATATAAGATTTTCAACTCATTAAAGAGATACTGAAGGCAATGCAAAAGAATGTTCAAACTACCACACAACTGCACTCGTCTCACATGCAAGCAAAGTAATGCTCAAAATCCTCCAAGCCAGGCTTCAACAGTAAACGAACCATAAAATTCCAGATGTTCAAGCTGGGTTTAGAAAAGGCAGAGGAACCAGAGATCAAATTGCCAACATCCGTTGGATCATCAGAAAAGCAAGAGAGTTCCAGAAAAACATCTACTTCTGCTTTATTGACTACGCCAAAGCCTTTGACTATGTGGATCACAATAAACTGTGGAAAATTCTTCAAGAGTTGAGAATATCAGACTACCTGATCTGCCTCTTGAGAAATCTGTATGCAGGTCAAGAAGCAACAGTTAGAACTGAACATG
>SJYA01001460.1:61835-75266 GCA_006410615.1 Neotragus moschatus
TTTGATGAAGTAGAAAGAGAAATCTATTCATAGGGAATTTGCTAGCTGATAGAAAATGATAACCTGGTCCTAGTGCCCCTTTCATTCATATATACTAGTTGTGGACAGCCCCTACCAGCAGGACTCCTTATCTGACTATGGGAAAAAGAGCTAGGTGGCAAAACCTGTGATGAAAGGTGGGTAGCGAATGGTAGGCTGAGCAAAACCACTGTGGAGGAGCTCAGAGTTTCTTCATGATAAAAAATAAATAAATAAACCCAGAAGATAAAAACTGTAGATTCTGATTCATAGTCAGAGTCTACTTGCCAGTTTTGAATGACCAGCAAAAAGAATTTTCACTAAAAGGAAACATTTTACACATAAAAACAAGGCAACACAGAAAAGTAAAAAATGCCACATGGTTGAAGATACCACCCGAGAATTTAGAGAGAGCAATTTTAGAGCAATTTAGAGCAAAAGTATACAAGAAAATCTCAAAGGAGGTTTTCAATATAAGATTTTCAACTCATTAAAGAGATACTGAAGGCAATGCAAAAGAATGTTCAAACTACCACACAACTGCACTCGTCTCACATGCAAGCAAAGTAATGCTCAAAATCCTCCAAGCCAGGCTTCAACAGTAAACGAACCATAAAATTCCAGATGTTCAAGCTGGGTTTAGAAAAGGCAGAGGAACCAGAGATCAAATTGCCAACATCCGTTGGATCATCAGAAAAGCAAGAGAGTTCCAGAAAAACATCTACTTCTGCTTTATTGACTACGCCAAAGCCTTTGACTATGTGGATCACAATAAACTGTGGAAAATTCTTCAAGAGTTGAGAATATCAGACTACCTGATCTGCCTCTTGAGAAATCTGTATGCAGGTCAAGAAGCAACAGTTAGAACTGAACATGAAACAACAGACTGATTCCAAACTGGCAAAGGAGTACATCAAGGCTATATATTGTCACCCCACTTATTTAACTTACATGCGGAGTGCATCATGAGAAGTATTAGGCTGGATGAAGCACAAGCTGAAATCAAGATTGCCAAAAGAAATATCAATAACCTCAGATGCGCAGATGACACCACCCTTATGGCCCAAATCAAAGAAGAACTAAAGAGCCTCTATGATGAAAGAGGAGAGTGAAGAAGTTAGCTTAAAACTCAACATTCAGAAAACTAACATCATGGCATGTAATCCCATCGCTTCATGGCAAATAGATGGGGAAACAATGGAAACAGTGAGGAACTTTATCTTGGGGGGCTCCAAAATCACTGCAGATGGTGATTGCAGCCATGAAGATAAAAGACACTTGCTTCTTGAAAGAAAAGCTATGACCAACCTAGACAGAATATTAAAAAGCAGAGACATTATCTCGCCAACAAAGGTCCATCTAGTCAAAGCTATGGTTTTTCCGGTAATCATGTATGGATGTGAGAGTTGGACTATAAAGAAAGCTGAGCACTGAAGAATTGATGCTTTTGAACTGTGGTGTTGGGGAAGATTCTTGAGAGTCCCTTGGACTGCAAGAAGATCCAACCAGTCCATCCTAAAAGAAATCAGTCCTGAATATTCAATGAAAGAACTGATGCTGAAGCTGAAACTCCAATATTTTGGCCATCTGACGTGAAGAACTGACTTCTTGGAAAAGACCCGGATGCTGGGAAAGATTGAAGGCAGGAGGAGTAGGGGACAACAGAGGATGAGATGTTTGGATGGCATCACTGATGAGATGAGCTGAGTTTGAGTAAGCTCCAGGAGTTGATGATGGGCAAGGAAGCCTGTGTGCTACAGTCCATGGAGTCACAGAGTTGGATACAACTGCATTGCTGAACTAAAGAACTATCGAAAGAGATTATAATGTTCTCAGGAACTAAGGGATGTTTAAGTGGTAGTTCAGAGCAGGACTGTCACTTAGAGTATACTGCTTTGAAAAGTCTACTTCAAACCAGAACAAAGTCCTGAGTTTCAGAGAGGACAGGAAATGAGAGCACCATCAAGACAACTCCACTGAGAAGGCAGAGTCCCAAAGTGCTGAGACTCTGAAGACGCCAGAACACAGGATGAATCCACTGGGACTAAAGGAGGGGAGAAAGTACCCAATTCTCAGCAATAACAAAGGGCCTATGGAGCAGTTCTTTAGTCTCACTGATATTTATGATTTTACAAAAATTAAAATCCCATAAATTAGAGAACCTCCAGAATTTCTCATTCTTGACATCCAAGGGAATTACCCATGTATATGTTATGCATATGTATATAGAAGACCTGTGTAAAGTTTCAGGGACTAGAAAAGTAAATAGATAACATGTGTGGTTAGGTGTCACAACATCTAAATCAAAAAATTTCATTTTGTTCACTATTATGCTTTCAGTGAATGTACTAAATAAATGCCTCACTCTGAATAACTATTTATTTAATGAATGAACAAGTCAACTTATCTTTTCTTGTAACAATGCTAGCAATAGAAAAAAGTCAAGCATTTTTTTATCACCAAAAAAAAAAGTTGACACGATCACAAAAGAAATGCAGAAGAATATAGATATGCAAAAGGAAGGACTTCCCAGGTGACACTAATGGTAAAGAATCTGGTTGCCAGTGCAGGAGATGGAAGAGATGCAGGTTCAATCCCTGAGTCAGGAAGATCCCCTGAAGGAGGGCATAGCAACCCACTCCAGCATTTTTGCCTGGAGAATCCCATGGACAGAGGAGTCAGGCGGGCTACAGTCCATAGGGTTGTAGAGAGTCAGACACAACTGAAGCAGCTTAACACGCATGCACATGACCACACCAGAGAAGAAGTCATGAGGGTAAGAGGCAATACCCAAAAGAGGAAGATAAAATAAAATTAAAGGAAAAACATCAGCATTTTGAGAGCTTGGAGTTTATCAGAATCCAACATGCAATATTTATGAATACTTTAGGATGAGAGAATTATGAGAGATGTGTCTATGACTAGCTACTAAATAAAGAACGTAAAATAAATAAGATTTAAGAGAATCTTTTTTGTCTTGAGACACTAGATTCTCCAGTGACCAGAGGAACTTGTCCAGCCAATGATGAATTTATGAGGTGTTGTGGCAGGGCTGTAGGAGGAATAGAAACTTTGGAGGGTGGTAGAACAAAGTATCTCTATGCCACCTTGCAGCCTTGGCTCTAAGTTTCTGTTCTTAAATTCAAGTATTATGCTTTTCTTAGTTAAAACAGGAAACAAAAGGATTATATGAGAAAGTAGATTTGAAACCTGTCTCTGTGGCAGGGTGAGCCAATTTTGATATGAAAGTCATAGTTTGCTTATTCTTTTAATGCAAAGATTTTTCAAAGAAAATGAAGGAAGAGTTGATAAGGTATCTGCTTATTAATAAACAGTAGTGAATGCATTGTGGTTCCAGGGTCACATGGATTGAAGATAGTAAGTCTGAATATGCAAGATGCCTTTGTTCAAAAATACTTTTTCTCACATTTATCAGCCACTTTCATCTGAAATGTAGATACCCCTGTAGGAATGCATTTATACAGACAGGGCTTAAGAGTTTAAAAGCCTATTAGTCATTCACCTCTAAATTTTATTTCAATCCCTAATTCACATACTGGCTTTAGGAATGAGAGCTTTCATAGGGTGATAGAAAGATCCTTGCTATCTGTAGGACAGAGGAGATTTGAAGAAATGTAGTAATTAAGGGAATTAGAACATCAAAATACAAACTCTGACCACTCTGAGATTTTCCCTAGAATTCTAGTTACAGTCAGCACGTAGTGGAATATTGATACAGTTTGGAGGACAAAATTTTTAGTTTCCTAATTTCCACACAGTCTTCTCAGTTTAGACATATTTATCTATTTCTTCTTTTTTTAATTAAAATATAACTGATTTGCAACATTGTGTTAGTTTCAGATAAACAGCAAAGCGACTCCTATTTATATATCCTTTTTCAAATTCTTTCCATTATAGGTTATTACAAAATATTGAATATAATTCACTGTGTTAAACAGTAGATGCTTGTTTAACTATTTTATATATATATTTGTGTTAGTCTTAATAAAATTCACAATTCTAAAACACTGTATTAACATCCCTTTTTTGCCTATCACTCACTTGAGGTGGGATAAATACAATCATCCATGGAGATGAGCGACCAAAAATGATAAAGGAATTAACCCTTTTAAAAACACACACTATCACACTATTTTGTGGGTCACGAAGCAACAGTTAGAATCTTACATGGAACAAATGACTTGTTCAAAATTGGGAGAGGAGTATGACAAGGCTGTAAATTGTCACCTTGTTTATTTAACTTATATGCAGAGTACATCATGTGAAATGCTTGACTGGATGACTCACAAGCTGGAATCAAGATTGTTAGAAGAAATATCAATAACCTCATATATGCAGATGATACCACCCTAATGGCAGAAAGTGAAGAGGAACTAAAAACCTTCTTGATGAGGGTTAAAAAGGAGACCGAAAAAGCTGGCTTAAAACTCAAAAAACTAAGATCTTAGCATCCAGTCCCTTCATCTCATGGCAAACAGAAGGGGGAAAAGAGGAAGCAGTGACAGACTTTATTTTCTTGGGCTCCAAAATCACTGCAGATGGTGACTGCAGCTGTGAGATTAAAGACACTTGTTTCTTGGCAAGAAAGCTATGACAAACCTAGACAGTATATTAAAAAGCAGAGACATCATTTTGCCAACAAATATCTGTATAGTCAAAGCCATGTTTTTTCTGGTAGTTATGTACATGTGTGAGAGTGGAACCATTAAAAAACCTAGTGTCAAAGAACTGTGGTCCTTTTGAACTGTGGTGCTAATGAAGACCCTTGAGAGTCCCTTGGACTGCAAGGAGATCCAACCAGTCAATCCTAAAGGAAATCAACCCTGAATATTCCTTGGAAGGACTGATGCTGAAGCTGAAGCTCCAATACTTTGGCCACCAGATGTGAAGAACTGACTCCTTGGAAAAGCCCCTGATGCTGGGAAAGATTGAAGATAAGGAGAAGAGGGAAGCAGAGGATCAGATGGTTAGATATAACATCAATGACTCAGTGAAACTGAACTTAAGCAAACTCTGGGAGATAGTGAAGGACAGGGAAGCCTGGCATGCTGCAGTCCATGGGGTTACCAAAGAGCTGGAACAACAACAAAACCTGTCAATTTGGCAGTTAGAATCAGGCAGACATACAATTTTTCTAATCTGGACTGACAGAGCTTTCATAATCTGAACTCTGCCTCTTTCCAAACAACCCTATTGCACTTGCCCTTTCTTTTACTCTGCGGCAGTCAAATGGCTTTCCTGTTGCTCGAGTACACTAAGCTTGTTCCACTTCAGGGCTGGGCCTCCCACTTGCTGCTTCCTGACCTTTAGCAGTTTGATTTCTCTTTCCTTTCATTAAGTTTCTAGTCAAAAGTCGCCTACTCACATATGTCGACCACCGAATATCCACAGCTCCCACCTGGCCCCTTCACTCCCTAAACTTTGCCCTACTTGATTTTTTCTTCAAGGCACTTTTGCTGTGCTAAGTCACTCAGTTGTGTCTGACTCTTTGTGATAGCATGGATGGTAGCCATCCAGGCTCTTCTGTCCATGGGATTCTCTAGGCGAGAATACTGGAGTGGGTTGCCATGCCCTCCTCCAGGGGATCTTCCTAACCCAGGGATCAAACCCAGGTCTTCTACATTGCAGGCGGATTCTTTACTGTCTGAGCCACCAGGAAAGCACTACACTTATTTTTTTGTGTTTGGAATCTGTCTCTTCCGAGTTGAATACAAGCTTTGGAAGGGCAAAGTATTGCTTCTCTCTTGTAATTCCTGTGTTCCTAGCATTTTCAATGGTGTCTAGTACAAAACTGATGGTTGAAAAAGGTATGTTGAATGAAAAACTATATTCTAATTTTCAAACAATAGTATGAGAAAATGATGCCATTTTTATATGTTACAAAGCACAGACACAATAAGCTATTGTTCAAAGTGGCATTTAAGTGATTTCCATCTAGTACTGTCTGGCCATAAGCACAAGCTTCTAAGTTCACTGAAACACCCAGTCTCATTGCAACCCTGACTCATATTTTCTACATGACAAAGAAAAATGCTAAAAAGTACTCAAATTGAGACTGTTCAGCTAGCTATTATTGCATGAATATCTAGAGCTAAGCATGAGAAAAAGTAGATAGGCATACTCACTTTAAACAAACAAACAAAAAAAAACCATGAATGGGACAGGGTCTTCTACTGTCACTAATGGAAAACTTCAAGAGATGTATAAGTCCCATCCTATCAAGAAAAAACCTGGGAAATCAACAGAATCATATATTTTCTTAAGCCTACCTAAAGCTAAGATTTCAGAAAAATTGAGTGTACTGAGTTCCAAAGGAAAGATGAGACACAAGAACTGTTTCACATTAGACCAAACACAAGAGAAAAAAGCAACCTGCTTGAAAGAAAAGAAGAAATCAGCAAAATAAACAATCCTTTATGGCTGACTGTGGATTACTGTGACAATTTATAATCCCTTCTATCATCAGTAATGGTTCATTCACAAGCTCTTTTTCATAAGCCTCCACTAGAAGCTTACAAAAGAAGACGGGGGTCAGAGCAGGATATCCAAATGAGCCACCTTGCTGGAGCACAGACACAAAATATGCCCATTCTCTGAACCATTACGTGACACACAAGCACGCAACAATGGAACAGGTTTAGGAAGCCCTACTGTCCCTAGTAGCCAGGGAGGATAGGAACAAAAGTTGCCTGCAGCTGAGTGTAGAGAGAAAGCCTTAATGTGGCCCACACATGCAAAGTGTTCATGAAATTGGAACATGAACACTGAGAAAAGCGTCATGGCACCCCAAACCCAAGGTACTAGCAGCCCACTGTTAGAAGTATTGAATAGCTAGTGTATACTGAATGCAACGATCACAACAAAAACTCAAACCCAGTGCAACTACTGACTAGATTCACTCAACTTCCCAGATTTGATTTGAGAGAGGAAGAAGTAAGCCCATTTCCAGCCATCAGTTCAGTTCAGTTCAGTCACTCAGTCATGTCCACTCTTTGCAACCCCATTGACTGCAGCACACCAGGCTTCCCTGTTCATCACCAACTCCTGGAGCCTACTCAAACTCATGTTTGTCACATCAGTGATGCCATCCAACCATCTCATCTTCTGTTGTCCCCTTCTCCTCCCACCTTCAATCTTTCTCAGCTTCAGAGTCTTTTCCAAGGAGTCAGTTCTTCACATTAGGTGGCCAAAGTATTGAAGTTTCAGCTTCAGCATCAGTGCTTCTAATGAATATTCAAGATTGATTTCCTTTGGGATGGACTGGTTGGATCTCCTTGTAGTCCAAGGAACTCTCAAGAATCTTCCCCAACACCACAGTTCAAAAGCATCGATTCTTCAGTGCTCAGCTATCTTTATAGTCTAACTCTCACATCCATACATGACTACTGGGAAAACCATAGCTTTGACTAGACGAACATTTGTTGGCAAAGCAATGTCTCTGCATTTTAATATGCTGTCTAGGTTGGTCATAGCTTTTCTTTCAAGGAGCAAACATCTTTATATTTCATGGCTGCAGTCACAATCTGCAGTGATTTTGGAGCCCCCAAAAATAAATTCTCTTATTGTTTCCATTGTTTCCCCATCTGTTTGCCATGAAATGATGGGACCAGATGCCATGATCTTCATTTTCTGAATACTGAGCTTTAAGCCAACTTTTTCACTCTCCTCTTTTCTTTCGTCTAGAAGCTCTTTAGTTCTTCTTTGCTTTGTGCCATAAGGGTAGTGTCATCTGCACATCTGAGGTTACTGATATTTCTCCCAGCAATCTTGATTCCAGCTTGTGCTTCATCCACCCCGGCATTTCTCATGATGTATTCTGCATATAAGTTAACTAAGCAGGGTGACAATATACAGCCTTGATGTACTTCTTTCCTGATTTGGAACTAGTCTGTTGTTCCATGTCCAGTTCTAACTGTTGCTTCCTGACCTGCATACAGATTTCTCAGGAGGCAGGTCAGGTGCTCTGGTATTTCTATCTCTTGAAGCATTTTCCAGTTTGTTGTGATCCACACAGTCAAAGGCTTTGGCATAGTCAATAAAGCAGAAGTAGATGTTTTTTCTGGAACTTTCTTCCTTTTTCAATGATCCGGTGGCAATTTGATCTCTGGTTCCTCTGCCTTTTCTAAATCCAGCTTGAACATCTGGAATTTTACGGTTCATTTACTGTTGAAGACTGGCTTGGAGGATTTTGAGCATTACTGTGCTTGTGTATGAGATGAGTGCAATTGTGCAGTAATTTGAACATTCTTTGGCATTGCCTTTCTTTGAGACTGGAATGAAAACTGACCTTTTCCAGTTCTGTGGCCACTGCTTCATTTTCCAGATTTGCTGGCATATTGAGTGTAGCACTTTCACAGCTTCATCTTTTAGGATTTGAAATAGCTCAACTGGAATTCCGTCACCTCCATCAGTTGTGCCCAACTCTTTGTGACCCCATGGACTATATAGTCCATGGAATTCTCCAAGCCAGAATACTGGAGTGAGTAGCTAGCTATTCCCTTCTCCAGGGAATCTTCCCAACCTAGGGATCAAACCCAGATCTCCCACATTGCAGACAGATTATTTACCAGCTGACCACAAGGGAAACCCATTTCCAGGCATAAATATTATTTATTTCAGTTTATACCTTTCTTCTATACAATGCTTGGTATTTAATTGAAAGCATGGCATACAAAAAAGTTAAAATAAAAATCACCCATTGTCAAGTGAACAAGCAGTCACTAGTACTAGACCCCGAGATGACCCAGATATTGGAAGTTTCCAACAACTACTTTAAAATATCTATAATTAATATGCTAAATGATATAGTAGAAACAGTTGGCAATATGCATGAACAAATGAAAAATCTCATCAAAGAGATAAAACCTTTGAAAAAAGAATAAAATGGAATGCTGGAAATGTAAATAGATTCTATTCTACCTATAGTATACATCACTTTTAAATTTTCGTTAGCTAGTAGAAAAGTTTAATGGCATATATGTATACCTTGGTTTTTATATACCTTTATATAGAATAAATGTCATTTCGTAAATTCAGACTTAATCAACTCTTAAAAATCAAACATTTGTGTCTGATATTGCTGTGTATCTCAGTCACTACCAGAAATGCAAGCCCCTCCAAATCTCCCATTATGTGAATTCTCACCCTGGGAATATTTTACAGAGTTATGAGATAATTTGTGTGTCCTCTTCCCCCCAGCTCCTTCTCCTGAAACTGTTAAAAAGAGATGAAGTCTCAGCTCAGCTACTTACTATGTATATGGATTTGAAAATGGTAATTTGCCTTTGTGTTTTAATTTCCTATCAGTATATTTAAAGATAACTACCAGCTCACAAGTTGTCAGAATAATAAACAATGTTGTCCAAAGGGTTTTATATGGAAGACACCCAATAAATAGTAGCTCTGATCACTATAACTTCGTGCTTGTGTTTACAGTGGTTCTTGTACACCTGAATGTGGGGAGAAAGTTCAGCTGGTGTCTGTAGAACATACAGTCATTTGTAACCGAAGCAAGGGATGATTGTCATGAGTGTGCGCATGCTCAGTAGCTCAGTCGTGTCCAACTCTTTGTGACCCCGTGGACTGTAGCACTCCGGGTCCTCTGTCCTTGGAATTTTCCAGGTAAAAATACTGAAGCAGGTTCCCATTTCCTGCTCCAGGGATGGGAACCCACTCCATGGGATCTTCTGGATCTAGGAATTGAAACTGGATCTATTGCATCTCCTGCATTGGCAGGTGGATTCTTTACCACTGAGCTACATGGGACGCCGTATAAGGGTTAAATTCCCCTGGATTCATGGCAGCATAATCAGAAGAATCACACTGGGCTTCTAGTCCCTAGTTTCCTCAAATGTAAAATGACTGAGCCAAACAATCTCCAAGATCTCTTCAAATTCTAAAATTCTACAATTCCAAGCCCATGGGAATCCTTAAATCATGATTTTCTATAAGATATAGGAGTTCCAGGGACGGGGGAGCCTGATGGGCTGCTGTGTATGGGGTCACACAGAGTCAGACACGACTGAAGCGACGCAGCAGCAGCAGCAGCAGGAGTTCTCTTTCTCTTTGTAAGTCAAATAAAATCTTTACTATTCCTACCATGAGTTAATATACAGTGTAAAAGACATATCTATAGGAGATAGGATAAAATCTGGTATCTATCTATGGATGAATGAATGAAAAAATGATATACCTATGCAAGCATGTATTGTTCACATTCATTTTTATCACCTAGCAAGTAGCTATATTATCTTGTCTTTTATTTTTCACAGTCAGTTCTATCTCAGTTTATTCTGTGTTATTTTTGTAACACAGAAAATTGATGTAAATTTTTATTTTGATCTTCAACAAAGAACCATGATCATTAACCAATCACCACCTAGCATACCCCTGAATCTCCACTAAAGATTTTCATCAGTAAAACTATGTTTACTTTTATACTTTGAACAAAATATTTTCTCATCATCTGGCTTTATTCTTGAACTACAGGTGTAAACATTAATGAAACTAATATGCATCACATGATAGATTAATACAAAACATTTGTTGTTGCCATCAAGAAGGCTCGCTGGGTTTGAAATTATTATAAGCAAGATATTCCAAAGAAGGGTGGTATCAGAATATTTGGTTTTTAGAACTTCACCACTATGGCTACCAAAAGACTGTGGACTAGTGCCACACTGGATTTCCAAATAATTACAGAAAAGGTAGCTTTATAAGAAAGGTTAAGTCATTTATATCACACAATCTTTTCTGTAAGATCAAAATGAAAATATTTGGAAATAACTGAGTTTTAGCTAAAATGTTTGTATTTTACACAAATGTTATGTAAGCTCAATTCCACCAGGGAAAACAATTTGATATTAAAACAAGGAGATAAAACTGCCTCTAACTCCAAGAAAATTATAAGCACTAGCAACACTTTTGCCCTCAGTGAGTCTCTCCCATCAGGAAGCTTCATAAGCCTCTTATCCTTCTCCATCAGAGGACAGACAGAATGAAAACCACAGTCATAGAAAACTAACCAATCTGATCACATGGACCACAGCCTTGTCTTCTCAATGAAACTATGAGCCATGCCGTGTAGGGCCACCCAAGAAGGATGACACATGGTGGAGAGTTCTGACAAAACGTGGTCCACTGGAGAAACGAATGGCAAACCACTTCAGTATTCTTGCCTTGACACCCCATGAACAGTATGAAAAGGCAAAAAGATAGGACACTGAAAGATGAAATCCCCAGGTCAGTAGGTGCCCAATATGCTACTAGAGATTAGTGGGGAAATAACTCCAGAAAAAATGAAGAGATGGAACTAAAGCAAAAACAACACCGATTCTCTCTTGGCATGGAAATAAATAGGCCAGTCTGGATGGCCTCCAGCCCTGTGGCTGCAGATTGATGACTGAGACGTACTGGGCTGTGATGAGAGGTTGGGGGAACTCAGCTGGGGAAGGCCGAGCACAGGGTGGTGGCTGAACTGGAGCCATTATGCTGAACCCAACTCTCTCTTTTGACCATTACGTTTTCTCATTCTCCAAGTCCTTTCAAGGGGAGGGATTAGAGCTGAAGTCTCATGATAACAGACTGTGCCCCATGTTGGGTGCCAGGGGAGGCCTCAGTGCCTCCTCTCCTTCGGGAGAATGGAAAGACGCTTGTGGCCTACGTAGGTGGTGATTGGTATTCCATGTAAGCCAAGTTATTCAGCCTCTTTTCTCTGCTAATTTTCTAATCCCTCTATATCTGTAATTAAATAAGTTTTTCCTAGGACACTGACTCCATCTCCACCTTTGAATCACCCTGGATCCACCGGGGCTAGACCCTGGCAAACACCCAGTTGTGGATGGGACTGGGGATGGAAGAAAGGTCTGATGCTGAAAGAGCAATATTGCATAGGAATCTGGAATGTTAATTCCATGAATCAAGGCAAATTGCAAGTGGTCAAATAGGAGATGGCAAGAGTGAACACTGACATTTTAGGAATTAGTGAACTAAGACGGACTGGAATGGGTGAATTTAACTCAGATGACCATTATATCTACTACTGTGGGAAAGAAGAAGAAATGGAGTAGCCACCGTAGTCAACAAGAGAGTCAAAAATGCAGTAATTGGATTCAATCTTGAAAACAACAG
Organism: Neotragus moschatus; assembly: GCA_006410615.1. NCBI lineage: Eukaryota > Metazoa > Chordata > Mammalia > Artiodactyla > Bovidae > Neotragus > Neotragus moschatus. The sequence goes on from SJYA01001460.1 coordinate 74,004, forward strand.
AATGACCTCTGTTCATTTCCAAAGCAAACCATCAATATCACAGTAATCCAAGTCTATGCCCTGACCAGTAAGGCTGAAGCAACTGAAGTTAAACAGTTCTATGAAGACCTCCAAGACCTTCTAGAACTAACACCCAAAAAAGACATCCTTTTCATTATAGGGGACTGGAATGCAAAAGTAGTAAGTCAAGAAACACCTGGAGTAATAGGCAGATTTGTCCCTGGACTACAGAAGAAACAGGGCAAAGGCTAATAGAGCTTTGCCAAAAGAATACGCTGGTAACAGCAAACATCCTTTTCCAACAGCACAAGAGAAGACTACACATGGACATCACCAGATGGTCAACACCGAAATCAGATTGATTATATTCTTTGCAGCCAAAGATGGAGAAGCGCTATACAGTCAGCAAAAACAAGACCAGGAGCTGACTGTAGCTAAGATCATGAACTTCTTATTGCCAAATTCAGACTTAAATTGAAGAAAGTGGGGAAAACCATTAGACCATTCAAGTATGATCTAAATCAAATCCCTTACAATTATACAGTGGAAGTGACAAGTAGATTCAAGGGATTAAATCTGACAGAGTGCCTGAAGAACTATGGACAGAGGTTTGTGACACTGTACAAGAGGCAGGGATCAAGACCATCCTCAAGAAAAAGAAATGCAAAAATGCAAAATAGTTGTCTGAGGAGGCCTTACAAATAGCTGTGAAAAGACAAGAAGCAAAAGGCAAAGGCGAAAAAGAAAGATATACCTATTTGAATGTAGAGTTCCAAAGAATAGCAAGGAGAGATAAGAAAGCCTTCCTCAGTGATCAATGCAAAGAAATAGAGGAAAATAATAGAATGGGAAAGTCTAGAGATCTCTTCAAGAAAATTAGAGATATCAAGGGAACATTTCATGCAAAGATGGGCACAATAAAGGATAGAAATGGTATGGACCTAACAGAAGCAAAGATATTAAGAAGAGGTAGCAAGAATACACAAAAGAACTATAAAAAAAGATCTTCACGACCTAGATAATCACAATGGTGTGATCACTCACCTAGAGCCAGACATCCTGGAATGTGAAGTCAAGTGGGCCTTAGGAAGCATCGCTATGAACAAAGCTAGAGGAGGTGATGGAATTCCAGTTGAGCTATTTCAAATCCTAAAAGATGAAGCTGTGAAAGTGCTGCACTCAATATGCCAGCAAATCTGGAAAACTCAGCAGTGGCCACAGGACTGGAAAAGGTCAGTTTTCATTCCAATCCCAAAGAAAGGC
>SJYA01001460.1:76799-100978 GCA_006410615.1 Neotragus moschatus
GGAGGCCTTACAAATAGCTGTGAAAAGACAAGAAGCAAAAGGCAAAGGTGAAAAAGAAAGATATACCTATTTGAATGTAGAGTTCCAAAGAATAGCAAGGAGAGATAAGAAAGCCTTCCTCAGTGATCAATGCAAAGAAATAGAGGAAAATAATAGAATGGGAAAGTCTAGAGATCTCTTCAAGAAAATTAGAGATATCAAGGGAACATTTCATGCAAAGATGGGCACAATAAAGGATAGAAATGGTATGGACCTAACAGAAGCAAAGATATTAAGAAGAGGTAGCAAGAATACACAAAAGAACTATAAAAAAAGATCTTCACGACCTAGATAATCACAATGGTGTGATCACTCACCTAGAGCCAGACATCCTGGAATGTGAAGTCAAGTGGGCCTTAGGAAGCATCGCTATGAACAAAGCTAGAGGAGGTGATGGAATTCCAGTTGAGCTATTTCAAATCCTAAAAGATGAAGCTGTGAAAGTGCTGCACTCAATATGCCAGCAAATCTGGAAAACTCAGCAGTGGCCACAGGACTGGAAAAGGTCAGTTTTCATTCCAATCCCAAAGAAAGGCAATGCCAAAGAGTGCTCAAACTACTGCACAGTTGCACTCATCTCACACAATAGCAAAATAATGCTCAAAATCCTCCAAGTCAATCTTCAACAGTAAGTGAACCATGAAATTCCAGATATTCAAGCTGGATTTAGAAAAGGAAGAGGAACCAGAGATCAAATTGCCAACATCTGCTGGATCATCGAAAAAGCAAGAGAGTTCTAGAAAAACATCTACTTCTGCTTTCTTGACTATGCCAAAGCCTTTAACTTTGTGGATCACAATAAACAGTGGAAAATTCTTAAAGATAGGGGAATACCAGACCAGCAGACCTGCCTCTTGAGAAACCTGTATTCAGGTCAGGAAGCAAGTTAGAACTGGACATGGAACAACAGACTGCTTCCAGATTGGGAAAGGAGTACATCAAGGCTGTATATTGTCACCCTGCTTATTTAACTTAAAAGAAAGGTACATCATGAGAAATTCCAGGCTGGATGAAGCACAGGCTGGAATCAAGATTGCCAGGAGAAATATCAGTAACCTCAGATATGCAGATGACACCACTCATGGCAGAAGCAAAGAACTAAAGAGCCTCTTGATGAACGTGAAAGAAGAGAGTGAAAAAGGTGGCTTAAAGCTCAACATTCAGAAAACTAAGATCATGGCATCTGGTCCCATCACTTCATGGCAAATAGAGGGGGAAACAATGGAAACAATAAGAGAATGTATTTTGGGGGGCTCCAAAATCATTGCAGATTGTGACTGCAGCCAGAATATAAAAGATGCTCACTGCTTGGAAGAAAAGCCATGACCAACCTAGACAGCATATTATAAACCAGAGACATTGCTTTACCAACAAAGGTTCATCTAGTCAAACTATGGTTTTCCCAGTAGTCAGGTATGGATGTGAGAGTAGGACTATAAAGAAAGCTGCGCACCGAAGAAGTGATGCTTTATGCAACTGTTATGTTGGCAAAGACTCTTGAGAGTTCCTTGGACTGCAAGGAGATCCAATCAGTCCATCCTAAAGGAAATCAATCCTGAATATTCATTGGAAGGACTGATGCTGAAGCTGAAACTCCAATACTTTGGCCACCTGATATGAAGAACTGACTCCTTGGGAAAGACCTTGATGCTGGGAAAGATTGAAGGTGGGAGGAAAAGGGGATGACAGAGGATGAGATGATTGTTTGGCACCAGTGAGTCAATGGACATGTGTTTGAGTAAACCCCGGGAGTTGGTAATGGACTGGGAGGCCTGTTGTGCTGCTGTTCATGGGGTCACAAAGGGTCAGACACAAGTGAGTGACTGAACTGAACTGAAGAACATTTAAAACACAACCAACTAGTTTGAACTGTGGAAAAGGACGTCAAAAAATATTCAAGATCAAGTAACTTAATGAAGTCCAAGATGACAACACAGGAAGATTATTCCTGTATTATACAACCTCCTGGCTAAAGAGCAGAAGTGATTGTGGAACTCCCCTGCCCCCATGGCTGGGGTTGGAGAACACCAACAAATCAGGCTTTCTCCTGTTTCCAACCTGAGGTAGTACAAGTGCATAGCAAGGCACTCTGTCCTTCATTGTTGAAGCCTATAGGCATGTACAGTCAAGACATTTTCATACTGCCTTTCTTTTTTAAATAAAGTTTTAATTTTAGAAAAAAATTATAATTACAAAATCGATGTGAAGATAGCACAGTGTTCTTACATGTACCAGTTTCCCCTATTATTAACAAACTACAATATATTTGTCACAATTAATGAAATAACATAAGCAGACAGCATATCTTGCTTTTTCACCTCTCCAACCGCCTTGCTAAAGCCAGCAGGTGTGCACAGTCCATACAAGGGACATGACTCCATCATCTCACTCTGGTGGTCAAGGGAGCTGACGTTCCTGAACTCCACAGGAGTAATAACTGGAAAGACTAGTTCTTGCCAAGCCACCACTCTCAGGGCACTGCATAGAGAATCGACTAAAATACGAACTCATTCTTTCTGTGAAAATAGTCTGTTTGCTAGAAACACAGACTTTGAGTTTCCCACACATCTAGAGACTAAAGAAGCACTCTCAGGTAACATAAGGAGACATCAACCTCACAAATATCCCAGGTCTCACTATGGCTCAATGAAATCTCTCAGAAAGGAGCTTACATATTCTTCTAGAGCCTCAGTTTTCACAACTGTCTCCCAGAAGACACCTCCAGATTTTGACTTGACACCTGAAGGCCTCACAGAACAGCATGTATGTATATAGTTTAAAAGTTGTTTAAAAGCTGCTGCCTGAGGTTCTGGCCAATCAGCCTGATACTATAGTGAAAGTGTTAGTCGCTCAGTTGTGTTAGACTCTGCAACCCCATGGACCGTAGCCCACCATGCTCCTCTATCCATGGAATTCTCCAGCAAGAATATTAGACTAGGAATAACTAGCTACTTGTAGCCAATGATTACCTATTTTTACCTGGGGAAGATTCCCTTCTCCAGGGGATCTTTTTGACCCAGGGATCAAACCCAGATCTCCGGCATTGTGGCAGATTCTCTACCAACTGCACCACACCTAGGAAGCCTAGGTGCTAAATGAGATTCTTCCAGTTGAACACTGACAGCTCTTGGGATACCCTCAACAAATGGAGCCCATTAAGAATAAATCAGGCAGTATAGACAATCTCAAAGGTCTGGAGACAGCCAAGGGTAAGATTAAACAGGGAGAATTATCGTACATGCGGTGACTTCAAGACAAAGAGGTAGCTGTTTCATCAAATACAGAGAAACAGACACAGAGACTCGAGAAAAATGAGGTAACAGAGAGTGACTTAAAACATAATTCGAAATAAAGATCCTCAAGATGCCCACTGAACTAGGAAGAATGGGTGAACACAATGAGAACTTCTACAAAGAGATAGAAATCATGAGAAAGTATCAAACAAAAGTCACAGAGGTGAACACCACTGATAAATGCACCGGAGTGGTTCAAGAGCAGACTAAATAAAGCAGAAGAATGGTTCAGCAAGCTTCAAAATAGCACAGTGGAACTCACCCACACAAAGCAGCAAAAGGAAAAAAAAAAGAATTTAACACATGAAGATAACTTAAGGAACCTCCTGGACAATGTCAAGCAGAATAACATTCACATTATAGAGATCCTAGAAGAAGAAGAGAAAAGAGGGCAGAAATCTTATTTGAAGAAATATGGTTTTAAAAAAAAAAAAAGAAAAGCAAAGGGAAGGAGGGATAGAATGGAAAAGAAAGGAAAAAAGGAAACGAAAAAAAAAGCCTGAAAATTTACCTAACTTAGGGAAGAAAACAGACATCTAGGTCCAGGAAGAGCCAACGATTCCAAATAGGATGAAACCAAGGATATCCATGCCAAGACAAACTGTAATTAAAATTTTTAAAGTTAAAAAGAAATTTCCGAAAACAGCAAGAGAAAAACAAATTACTATTTATAAGGAAACTCTATAAAGTTATAAGCAGATTTCTCAGCAGAAATTTTGCAGGATAGAAGGAAGCAGCGTGACATATTTAAAGTGATAAAGGGAAAGAAAAAAAAATCCAACCAAAAATACTCTATTCAGCAAGGTTATCATTTAGATTTGAAGAAAAGAAAAAGAGCTTTTCAAATAAGCAAAAACTAAAGTAGTTTATCACTACTAAATCAGTCTAACAAGAAATTTTACAAGGAAAGCTGAAAAGAAATGGCACAATAACAAGAAAACATAAAGATAAAAATCTCACTGGAAAAGGTAAATTTATAGCAAACACTGTAGATTAATTACCTATAGAGTAACTAAGGAGGCCAAAAGACAGAAGTAGTAAAATTAACTAAAGCTACAATAATTAGTTAAAAGATATATAAACCTTTTAAGTGTAGAAAGTAGCAAAACTGTAAGATGTAGGGGGCAATAAAAATGTAGTTTTGGAATGTGTTCAAATTTAAGTTGCAATCAACTTAGACTGTTATATACATAGTAAAATGTATGTGAACCACACAGTAATCACAAAGCAAAAACTTATAGTAAATACACAAAAGAAAACAAAAAAGAAATCTAAACACAGAGCTAAAGAAAGGTGTGAAACTACAAGGCAAAGAAGAAAGAAGAAAGGAACAGAAAGGAAAACAAAAAAAATAGCAAACAATAACAAAATATATACCTACCAATAATTACATTTAAAATATAAATGGGCTAAATTATACAAATGACAGAGAATAGATAAAAAAACAAGACACATCTATAGACTGCATCTGAAATTAAAGACATGAAAAAAGAAACTCCATGCAAATGGAAATGAAAATAAAACTGGTACAACTACACATAGCAGAAAAATTAGATTCCAAAACAGAAAGTGTAATAAAAGACAAAGAAGGACATTATAATAATAAGGGTCAATTAAGCAACAAGATAAAACATTTATAAATACATATGCACACAATAAAGAAACTATAAGTGTGTAAAGCAGGTATTAATAGACATAAAAAGGGAGAAATTGACAGCAATACAGTAATGGTAGGGGATTTTTACACTCTACGTACATGTATAAATTTATAAATGTATATTTATATATAAAAATATAAGAACTAAGATTTTATATCTATATATAAATGTAAAAATTAAGAACTGGTTCTTTAAAATGATAAAACTGACAAGTCTTTAGCTAGACTCATCAAGACAAAACTCAGAAATGAAAAGGAAGTTTCAGGACTTCCCTGATGGTCCAGTGGCTAAGACTCAATGCTCCTAATACAAGGGGCTCAGGTTTGATCCCTGGTCAGAGAACTAGATTCCACATGCCTCAGCTAAAGATCCTGCATGCTGCAACTGAGACCTGAGACAGCCAAATTAATGAATATTTTTTTAGAAAAGAAAGAAGCTCCAACTCATATCACAGAAAGTTCCAACTGATATCAGTATCATAAGATACTCCTGCTGCTAAGCTGCTAAGTCGCTTCAGTTGTGTCCGACTCTTTGAGCAATTACATGCAACAAACTGGACAACCTAGAAGAAAAGAATACATTCCCAGAAATTAATAAAATCGAACAAGTTGAAAGTGAGAAGAGCTTTAAAGTTTTACAGAAGAAAATTTATTTCAGGCCATTCTCCTCTTAGTGTATGAGACCTATGATAAAATGAAGTAGCATCCAATTTATACCTCATGCAGGACCTTATCAGTATTCTGAATAATCTCATAGACACAATGATAGAATATATAAATTAGAAGAAGTCACGATTTCCATAGACTATAAATTTTAAGAATATAGTAAGAGTCAAATACCATTTTTTTGGATGGCTTACCAAAAGTAAGTACTTAAAATAGCATAATGTTGCTACAATTGTTTTATTTTAAATTGCTTTATTCCTACTTTCACAAAGCTGAATGCTAAGAAAAGAACATCTAAGAGCCAGAGACAATATATTTAGACTCTCAGGGAATCAAAGGAAAGAGAGCAGAAAAAATTGTGCCCTGAGAACTTCTTGAGGAAGGGTACTGGAGGGTACTGGCACAGGACAAACCAGAAATCCAGATGAGCAACAGGGGGAGGCAGTGCCCAGTGGCCAAAAGCCAACTCTGGCAGATCCAGAGAACTCTTGAGCAGTTCTATATCCTATGGTTCCAGAGTTAACAGGATTAATATCCTGAAATGATCAGAGAAGTCAGAAGTAATTGTCTCAATCTAGAGTTTCTGACATTGGAAATGAGAGTAATCGATCTATGTTAAGTAATTCAATATCTATAACAGAAGTAGTATTGCGTAAATTATACTATATATTCAGTAGATACAAACTTTCTTGGTGTAGACCTATACAATGAGATTGTCCCTGATAGTAAAAAAATGAATTAAAAATTTTGATACATCTGGAAAATATCTAGACAGAGAAATGAGGGTCAAAGGGAATATGTGATATTTTCCTCTCCTACTGCCTTTTGCTTTGTCATTTTTCCCGGTGTTCTCTTCCTTTGATCCGTTCCTTTTCCCCCCCTTTCTTCTTCTATTCTCCTATTATTTTGTATTTGTTTTTAATCTCTAACTTTTACTAGCTAAAAGTCAATCATCTGTTTTAGATCACTGGCAGACCCTGAATGAAAACTGTCCCCTTGAATCTCCTACAGTCAGTACCAACAAATTTTTATGTTTCTTACAGCCCACACTGACACATAGCTGACACAACACACAACAAAAAATTATTTCACTTGCACGTTAATCTTTTTGCTACAGATTTTATAGTCTTAAGAAACAAGCTGGTCTGGGGCTTCTTTGGTGGTCAGGTGGTTAAGAGTCCGCCTGGCAATGCAGGGGATGCCAGCTCAATCCCTGATCTGGGAATTTCCCACATGCTGCAGGAGAAGGCAATGGCACCCCACTCCAGTACTCTTGCCTGGAAAATCTCACAGACGGAGAAGCCTGGTAGGCTGCAGTCCATGGGGTCGCTCAGAGTTGGATACAATTGAGCGATTTCACTTTCACTTTTCACTTTCATGCATTGGAGAAGGAAATGGCAACCCACTCCAGTGTTCTTGCCTGGAGGATCCCAGGGACGGGGGAGCCTGGTAGGCTGCCATCTATGGGGTCACACAGAGTCGGACACGACTGAATCGACTTAGCAGCAGCAGCAGCAGGCAACTAAGCCCATGTTCTGCAACTACCAAGCTAATGCAGTAGAGTCCAAGAGCCCCAACTACTGGATCTGTGTGCTGCAGCTACTGAAACCCATGTGCCTGGAGCCCGTGATCCCCTAAAAGAGAAGTCAACACAATGAGAAGTTGGTGCACCCCAACTATAGAAAAGCCTCTGTGCAAGGAAGACTCACCACAGTCAATAAATGAATAAATAAATCTTAAAAAAAAAAAAAGAAAAGAAAGAAAGAAACACACACATCTTTCAAAGAGGTCATATATCTTCTGGCTTGATCGATCTTCTACATAGCCTCGTGTGCATGTGAAGTCACTTCAGTCATGTCTGACTCTTTGTGACCCAATGGACCATAGCCCACCAGGCTTCTCTGCCTATGGGATTCTCCTGGCAAGAATACTGGAGTGGGCTGCCATTTCCTTCTCCAGGCCATCTTTCCAACCCATGGATTGAACTGTGTCTCTTAAGTCTTCTGCATTGGCAGGCAGATTTTTTACCTATAGCAACACCTGGAAAGCCCCAGATAGCCTGGTGGCTTGAGTGAAAGTCATTCACTGAGATTTTGAAAGTAAGAAAGTAAGCTTACATTTACCTTAAGCAACTAAACTAACCCAAAAGACTAATAATAAAGAAATAAAAAGCTTCATGTTCCTCAACTATTATACCTTCTTTTGAGTCATAGTTCTTAGTTTCGGATCCTATCCTGGTTCTTTGAATTCAGGTCTGGGAATCACTAATGTCTTATTATGTATCCACATTTCACTTCTCTTAGAGCTTATTTAAATGCACCAGTCGTGGCATGATGTTATGATTTCTGAAAGAAATGGCATAGTATTTACCACTTCGAGGAGCTCCCTTCTGATCAGTGATATTGTGGCAAGACACAGCTGTTACAAGGAGAGTGTAACTCAGTCCCTGCAGATGTCTCCCGAATAGACTGATGCCTGCTTAGAAAGTCCTTTCCTCTTGGGCCTAAAGAAGATATCCTCCCCTTCCCTACTGTGAGATTGGTCATCTCTCCCAAAGAATCCAAATGTTTTCACCATCTGTTGAATATGCATTCAAAGCACACACAGAACTGATACATTGAGAGACATGGGGTCTTGTTTGGGGCAATTCTGAGGCACTTTAAAATTTCATTGTACCTTGGATCATTCATTCTCACTAAGTGAGGCTACTTCAATTTTCATGCAGTGAGTGATGGACACTGTTTTTGCAAGCTAGTTGTTTCCTGTATCTAAGTTCCTGTTGCTATTGATCATGTCTTTCTCTGCTGCTCCATGACTAAGCTTTTCACTCACCCAGTCCAACCCAAATTGAATTTATTACACCACCTTTTTACTTTGGAATAAAGTCCCATTTGTTAAATTAAATTCATGTGACTTCAGCAGATACTTCCAATAGGCCAGTAGAAGCTAGTAATTGGTATAAATTAGAAAGCTGTACCACACATTTCAAATTTCATAGATTAAAATTAGCAGCATGAATCTTGAGCACTCTGTATTTTTCCATTAATTTTGTGCCCTTGGATCTCCCATATATTCTCATTTAAGCCGTTGATGCTTTGTCACTTTTCTGCTCACATTTGTCTTGTCCCTTTCTTCTTGCAGAACTGCCTAGATCTACTCCAAGCAATAAATGTGAAAATGCAAAGAGTAACAAAAAGTACATCATCATTACTAGTAATAATTTATAAAAAAAAAAAAAAAGGTCAAACCCACCATTTCTCAAATCTTCCAGCTCTAATGTGTCACCCAGCACTTCTTCTCACTCTGCTTAATTCAGAGTGGTACAAGACACATTGTCTCCTGTCTTCTTCCAGTCTCATCAGTAATAACAGAAGTCTGTGCTTTCACATTTACAGTTCGTATCCAGGCCATGGATGTAGGGTGCCTAGGCAAATAGACAGAGATTTGAGAGAAGCACTTTAAGAGTTTATGTTCCTAAAGGACAAAAGAGCATCATGGGGGGAAATTCCATCCTAAGAAATAGAAGCTGAAGCACAAATGTTTGATTGAGTACAATAGACCAGACTGAGAAGAAAGACTCAGGTTATCCTACAGTTTTAACCATGATCTTCCAAGATGCAAATAGAAAGATGCTATTAAACTCTCAATTCATGATGCTTACTTGGTAGGGAGATAGTTTTAGAACTAGGGGGTAAATAAACAATTACACACAAACCCAATTAATTACAATTTTGATAAGTTCTACAAATAGTAGCATGGGGTCATTAATATGTAATTTCATCCTGTAAGATTCATTATTTCCTCAATAAATATTAGCACCTACTTGGCTTCAACACAGGGCTACTCCAGTCCTCAGGCTAAGTGAAATACAAAATGACTTTACAAGAGATATCACCACCCTGCCTTCACCAATCTTTTGTAGTCTCAGTGATGATACCAATAGGTGGAAACAGCCACAAAAGTCATGCCCTTTGCAGTGAGTTATGTGCAGCCTCAGTGCTCTCATTTCAGACACCAGGTCTCTGAACCATGAGCACAGACAACCTTGACAGGCAGATAAAAGCAACTACCTTTAGGCTTTGATAGCAGTGCCTTTGAAGGGCATCAGTGTCATGGAAGAACAGTCATTATTAAAGCTAAGAAACCAGGAAGTAACAAATATGACTATGGTTAAGAAGTAGTTGTGGTGTTTTATTTTCTGAAGACCATCAGAATTTTTTGAAAGAAAAATCAGTCTAGTGATGATTAGGTAAACTCAACCAGGAAGTAAATGGTTTTATATTAGCTATAGATAGCTTCATTTTTATATCCTATCTGACATAGAAAACAAAAGATATAAAAATATCCATACATGAATATAAATAGTAGAGTTAGTAATGTAGTTTTGAGTAAGGGATGATTCAACATGCCTCCTGCTGATGCAAAAGAATGACTCTAGTATAAAACTGAAGCCAGAATGACAGATTTTGGGGCAAAGGATTTCCTGTAAATCGCATATCTTCCCCCCAGCCCCATCAGAGAATACTAACTGGTAACAAGCATATTGTCTGTTTTCTAAAATCTCTGTGCTTTGAGGAATATGTTGGTGTAAATTATAAGAATATATAATATCACTTATATGTGGAATCTTAAAAAAGAAAAAAGAGCTCACAGAAGCAGAGACTAGAATGATAGTTACCACAGGTAGAAGGTGAGAAGCAGGGAATGGGGTAAAGGTGGTCAAAATGTACAAACTTAACAACTATAACATAAACAAGTTCCAGGAGTGTAATGTACAGCATGGTGACCATAGTTAACAATACTGTATTGTATATTTGAAACCTGCTAAGAGAATAAATGGAGAAGGAAATGGCAACCCATTCCAGTATTCTTGCCTGGAGAAATCCCATGGACAGAGGAGCCTGGCTGGCTACAGCCCTTGGGGTTGCAAAAGTTGGACACAACTTGGCGACTAAACCACCACCAAGAGAATAAATCTTAGAAGTTCTCATCATAAGGGGAAAAAAATGTGTAAATATGTGAGCAGAAGGTTGCTAAATAAATTCATTTAATTAAAGCAGAGTGAGAAGTGCAAAGCCTTATAACCATTTCACAATATATACATACATGTATCATTGTGTTGTACCTCTTAAGTTTATGTTGACATTTATATCTCAGTAAAACTGGGAAAAAAAGATTTTTTTACCTAAAAAGTAAAAACCAAACAGCCTTAGTACCTCAAGATTCAGAAGCAGATTCATTGAAATTCAATGTGTTTGCCACTGGTTTTTCCTCTACCAAGTCGTCTAGACCAGGCATGTCCAAAATTGGTTGTGTTGCCTGTATTTGACAAACGAACCCTTATTTTAAAAAAAAAAAAAACTTTAAAATTTTCTGAAAAAAAAAATCAGTTTAGATATAATACTAATATGAAAACACAAGTAGGCAGCAAACAGAAGCAGGGCCAATATTCTTTCCATTCTAAATATAAGCTCTCTGTCAGCTTTGAGATTAAACTTACAACAGTCCACATCCAACAGGAGTAGGCTCCAAAAACATGGATTTGTCAAGATTTTTAAATATAGATCTACATTGATATTCACTACTTTTACCAAAGAACATTGTCCTAGTAAACACTGTAACTTGAGATAATAGCTAATCAATTATGTAGTCGTCAGTACCCTGAAAATGTCACCATCTATAATCTAAAGACAAATCTCTACAGTGTTACAGTGAGCCATGTAATTCTTTATCCTAGGTACGACAGATTTCATAAAATGTAATCTAAAAAATGAAAAATCTCTTTTGGGATTCCTTATTTCCCAATGCAAACCCCAAAATGGTCATGACTTTGCAGTCAGCATTTGATCTACCTGAAGCAGTAAACACACGGCTGAAATTACTCACTGATTAAGAGATAGTGACTAAAATGCATTTCAGGCTATGATGCTTTCAGAGAATACATCACTGAAATTCTGAAGACACAAGTATGAGAATAAATTACATAAGCATGGGAGGTTTATTATACAGTTGGATGAAAGAACAGATGTTTCTAACATCTCAGCATATGATATTTGCTAGATTCTGTTCAATAATGCATCAAGAACTATTTTTTGTGACACATTAAATGAAAAACTTCACACATATGCATACATTCTCAACAGTAAATATATTCTTTAATCTTAAAAAATACAGGGCCTTATGAAAAAACACAAGTAGAACTACTGATGGAATTGTACTTTAACTAGACTCTTTAAATGATAGATTAGATAGGTAATTACAAATGTATTCAGTTATTGATCTACTCACGTATTCCAAGGTAATATTATACCCTTTTATTGCATGAGCAAGCAACTGGAGCCACAAGGTTATAACCTCTTCTACCTCTTCATTCCCCAGGAATGATCCAGTCAACTCCATTTACTTTGCCACCCCACTTTGTCCTTTCATTTCATTAAAAGGCAGTAGAATTTATAGTAGTTATTAGCATTACTACTGATACAGTAATAACATCTATACTTCGTTTCCACCATATGGAAAAGAATGATTTTCACAGAAGTGACATCTCAGAACTCTCACAATTAAATATACACACACACATGTATACACACATGCACACATACACACACATACACATACATGAAATGACTGTGTATGTTATCAAGTCTGACACAAATATGAGCTATTAATAGTTTCTCTATTTACCTTAAACTGTGTTTACTGTGTGTCCCCAAACCCTGAAGCACCCCAAAACTTTGTATCTAATCCTCTTCTTCTGAAAGTCTGGGAAACAACTATTTATTCCCAGGAATTAAGTTGTTAATTTCCCTTGATCAAAAAAGTTATCACAAAAGTAAGTAAGGATAGTGCAAGTTTTACAGTCCTCCTACAGTCAGGGAACCACGTCACTCACAGCCTGACTAAGCACATCAAAGGAGCAACACCCTCCCCACCATACATCTGCCATCCTGAGATCAATTTCTCCAAGTCTTCCTTCACACTCTTCACCGGAAATGACTGTTGCTTCTTCAACAGGCTTAAGAAAAANTTTCCATGATCCAGCAGATGTTGGCAATTTGATCTCTGGTTCCTCTGCCTTTTCTAAAACCAGCTTGTTCTCTTCATAATCGCATAAATCTTTCACCTTTTACTATGAAACCACTTAGTAGCTAGCAAATTCATTCTCTCTCTGTCTTTATAAATGTGTGTATGTATGTATGTGTATGTGTGTACAGAATATAATTACATGCATACACATTCCAGTATGTGTGGTCATAAATACACACAGGAGAGAGGGAGAGAGAGAGAATGAAAAAGAATAAATCTGTTGAACAGTAGGAGTTCGAAGATATATGGAAGAGAAAGAGACACAGAATGCTATAGAAACTTGCAGCACAGTATAGTAATTAACAGCATAATCTGATAGCTTGAACCTCAAATCTGAGTATTTTTAGTGAGAATGGTCTGAAAGGCACCAAGAGAATACGTAACTATCTCCAGGCCTTGTGGCAGAAAAGAACAGAGGGGAAAAACTCCTCCTTCAGAGGCTTCATGGGAAGGAGTTCTTCAGAGAGTGACAAGAATCAGAAAGCAACAAGGTTCGTAGGTTAAAAATTCAGAGAGTTTATTGATAATAGAGTCCCAGAGTTATTTATTGGAAGGTTTGGGGAATAAGCACTAGTGGTGAAGAACTCACCTGCCAGCGCAGGAGACAGAAGACACTCAGCTTCAGTCCTTGGGTTGGGAAGATCCCCTGGAGACAGAAATGGCAACCCACTGCAGTATTCTTGCCTAGAGAGTCCCATGGACAGAGAAGCCTGGTGGGCTACAGTAAATAGGGTTGCAAAGAATCTGACACAACTGAAGTGACTTATCACACATAGGTTGGGGAATAAGAAAGGAGAGAGATTCATAAAAAGTAAAGAGATTTATTGGAATAAGAGATGAGCATGGATGATGGGGGGTGGTTTGGAAACGTTGGGGTTCGCAGTAACTGATATAAGCAAGAAAGAAGGGCACAGTCTGATTAGTTCTAAATCCTTGAGCAGGATGCAACAAAGAGACAGTGAGTGTCAGTGAGAAGGGAGGGGATGGTTCTTAGCAAGACTATTTGAAGACTTGGGATCCCCTCTTCATTCCTAACATAACAGTGTGAAAGTCAGAGAAGAAATCACATTTAATGAGACAATCTAATACACAAGTACAGAAAAAATATGGTCTATCCAATAAGGGTTAATGCACTTATACAGTTCAGTTTAGGCCAAAATATCATAGGGTCTGTGGAAAATCTAGTATTAAGATTTTGGTTAAAAAAAAATTACAAAAGGTATTTTGCCCTCCCTGCCATCAAGAAAATAAAGCAGTTGCAATTTTCATTTCATTGTCAGATTCTCCACCTGTGAGTTGGCTACCTAATATAACAAATGCTTTTTCAATCATCAACATAAAACATCCACACTGCAAACACACAAAGAATCAACTTTGAATTGAAGCTAATTCTTAAAAAAACATTAAGAACTATAGAACCCTCACCAATCCAGACATTAGGCTTAAGCTCTTTATCTCATATGACATTTGCAATAGATGTGTTACACCCGCTTTTCAGAGGAAGAAATTCAGGCATAGAGAAATAAAAGCTGTCCTCGGTCACACAGTGAGCAAATATTGAAGGATGGAGTGTCTGAGCTGAGAATCCTATCTGAAAACAAAAGCTGTGATAGGCTTCTGTAGTATTTCTCAAAGTGCAGTCCCTAGCTCTGGGAATCTGTAAGAAGTGCATATTCGAGGACCCACCCCAAACCTACAAATCAGAAATGCAGGGGGTGGTGTCCAGGCAGTTGCATTTTAGTAAGGTTTTCAGGTGATTCTGATGCACACAGACATTTGAGAACCCCTGTTCTAAAGTAGGTAGAAANGATAGGCTTCTGTAGTATTTCTCAAAGTGCAGTCCCTAGGTCTGGGAATCTGTAAGAAGTGCAAATTTGAGGACCCACCCCAAACCTACAAATCAGAAATGCAGGGGGTGGTGTCCAGGCAGTTGCATTTTAGTAAGGTTTTCAGGTGATTCTGATGCACACGGACATTTGAGAACCCCCGTTCTAAAGTAGGTAGAAGTTGAGTATCAGATTATTGAGAGCATGATCAAGTTCAGGATAACTACTGTCATTCTAGGTACTTTAAACTCTCTCACAGGGCTGTGTGTGTGTGTGTGTGTGTGTGTGTGTGTGTGTAGTGGTATGTGTCACTGAGTGTGAGGAGGTGGGATGGGGCTGTAATACTAGCTAACCTCCCTCCTTCATAAAATCTTCAGGATTATCTTTAACTTCAGAATTGATTGAAGACTGCTGTGACAATTCAACAATTTGGAAACATATCTAGTTTACCATTTGGACATTTTGAGGATGTGAACATTAGCACAACTGTTGGCCTTATTTTCTAGTCTATTAAACAGATGAAGAAACAATAACTTACTCTTTGACACATTAAATTCTCATTCTCACTACAAAACTCGGATGACTTTTAAAGATGTGTTGCATTTTATAAGCCTCTCAATTTTATCAGAAGCAAGATNAGATGTGAACATTAGCACAACTGTTGTCCTTATTTTCTAGTCTATTAAACACATGAAGAAACAATAACTTACTCTTTGACACATTAAATTCTCATTCTCACTACAAAACTCTGATGACTTTTAAAGATGTGTTGCATTTTATAAGCCTCTCAATTTTATCAGAAGCAAGATTTTGCAAAACAGGGAAGTTATGTTGCGGGGTTTAAGACAAGAAAACTGTCAAGACATTCATCTCCGATTCTGTAGAGGCAGAACAGCTTCTTAGAAAAGATGTTCTTGCTGCCACAGAGCTGTCGCTAGGGGCAGCTAAACTGCTGAGACAGCCACTTAATCTCTTTCAATGAACAGAGAATTGTCGTGAAATAGAGCAAAACNAAACAGGGAAGTTATGTTGCGGGGTTTAAGACAAGAAAACTGTCAAGACATTCATCTCCGATTCTGTAGAGGCAGAACAGCTTCTTAGAAAGGATGTTCTTGCTGCCACAGAGCTGTCGCTAGGGGCAGCTAAACTGCTGAGACAGCCACTTAATCTCTTTCAATGAACAGAGAATTGTCGTGAAATAGAGCAAAACTGACTTGTTTGCATTACATAAATAAGTGAATTTCATAGATAATAGATTTTCACAAAATCATAGCAAGATTCTGCTCATCTAGTTCCATACCCTCCACTCAAAATAGAGACTATCACAAAATCCATCACTGTTCAGTCGCCAAGTCATGTCCAACTCTGTGACGCCATGAACTGCAACATACCAGGCTTCCCTGTCCTTCCCCATCCCCCTGAGTTTGCTCAAACTCATGTCCATTGAGTCAGTGATGTCATCCAACCATCTCATCCTCCATTGCTCCCTTCTCCTCTTGCCTTCAATCTTTCTCAGCATCAGGGTCTTTTCTAACAAGTCGGCTCTTTGCATCAGGTGGTCAAAGTACTGGAGCTTCACCTTCAGTGCCAGTCCTTCTAATGAATATCCAGGACTGATTTCCTTTAGGATTGACTGGTTTGATCTCCTCACTGTTCAAGGGATTCTCACGAGTCTTCTCCAGCACTATAGTTTGAAAGAATCAATTAATTCTTCAGTGCTCAGCCTTCTTTATAGATATTCACTCCAAAACTTTCTTTTGTATTGAGGGGACAATGAAAAACTAAATCCACCAGGAAAGAAACCTCATGAAGAGAAAATCCTGCATCTGTTTTTCATTTTGTGAAGCAGGGCTGGTGAGAACCAAGTAATTCCGTGCATTTGTCTGCCTCTGCTAATTTTTTCTTTAGCCACTTTACATCAGCCATATCACATGTACCTTCATTATAGAGGAGTTGATAAAGGTGCAATTAACTTTATTTTATAGAGGAAGAAACTAATCCCCATTAGAAGTTAAACAAATAGGCATATCTAATGCTATAATGCTGTGTTTAAGACTTGGGTTAGAAACCAGTTCTGCTGATTGTTACTTCTCTGATTCTGGCCCATTTTCATCACCTAAACTTCTGAACATATCTAGGAAGAGTATATGCCACTCCCACCTAACAAATTGTTGATGATCTAGACTATAATTCTTAAACAGTTCAGGGTCACTCTTTCAGTGGGCCCATGAGGGCAAACACCAATATGTTATTAGCCTTTTTCAATTTCGTCCACTCTTGAGTAGATACTGTAGTGTTCTACAGGCTATATGATATATGGTCTATGAGGTGGCAACAGACTGAATGCAGAATCAGGAAAATTCAGTTTTCCTCTATTAAGCTGTCACTAAAAATATTTACAAAAATGTAAAAAATGCCAAACATTTGACCTAAATTGTTTCTTTCCTTTGATATTTACATACAGCCCTGCTGTATGTAAAACAGTGGTAGGACATAGATACTCAGTGATGAATAAAATAATATTCCTTATTTCATATGGGGACTATAAAACAATAGTCAACACATAGTCCATAGGTATTACAAACTTGGTGGTTTCCAGGGTTTGGGGTAGGAGGAAACAGAGATAATGGAAAAGGGATACAAAGTTTTAGTTATACAAAAAGATTAAGTTCTAGAGATCTAATGTACAATAGTCAGCCTACAGTTAACAATGTTGCACTGTATATTTGAAATATAATAAAAAGGTAGATCTTAGATATTCTCACTAGAAGGAAAAAAAAAAGGTAACTATATGAGGTGATAAATTAATTAGTATGACTGTGGGAATGATTTCACAATGTATACATGTATCAACCCAGCAAGTTGTATGCCTTAAATATACATGATTTTATTTGTCAAAAAAAAAAAATTACCCAGCTTCAGCAAGTAATATGGAAGTCATTGGTTAATATGGCAAAAATAGTTTAAAGGGAGTAGCAGGCCTGCAATCAACTGAAGTGAACTGAAGAGTAAGTGAGACACAAGGGTGTGAAGATGTAAAGTCCTTTNAGCTTGTGTTTCTTCCAGTCCAGCGTTTCTCATGATGTATTCTGCATATAAGTTAAATAAGCAGGGTTATAATATATAGCCTTGATGTACTCCTTTTCCTATTTGGAACCAGTCTGTTGTTCTGTGTCCAGTTCTACACTTGATCTTAGCCAAAAGGCCGAGAAGCGATCCGTGTCCAGTTCTAACTGTTGCTTCCTGACCTGCAGATTTCCAAGAGGCAGGTCAGGTGGTCTGGTATTTCCATCTCTTTCAGAATTTTCCACAGTTTCTTGTGATCCACACAGTCAAAGGCTTTGGCATAGTCAGTAAAGCAGAAATAGATGTTTTTCTGGAACTCTCTTGCTTTTTCCATGATCCAGCAGATGTTGGCAATTTGATCTCTGGTTCCTCTGCCTTTTCTAAAACCAGCTTGAACATCAGGAAGTTCATGGTTCATGTATTGCTGAAGCCTGGCTTGGAGAATTTTGAGCATTACTTTACTAGCATGTGAGATGAGTGCAGTTGTAACAAAGAGAAAATTCATTAACTCAAAAGTCTAGTATTGCCAACATCAAAACTACTATATTCCTATTTCTGTATCCCAATTACATTGATTAATATCCTCCCAGGTGCCTAAAAGATAAAGGATATGGAGGCCTGGTGGCAATCATTAACTGAACAATGAAATCCTTCACCAATATAATTCTTAGCTCTTTAAAAGGCTCCATATCTTTAAGATGTTTTAAGCTTCTCATGCCTCTGTGGTTGGGAGGCTGTAAACAATCACATGCATAGTCGTAANGTGCCTAAAAGATAAAGGATATGGAGGCCTGGTGGCAATCATTAACTGAACAATGAAATCCTTCACCAATATAATTCTTAGCTCTTTAAAAGGCTCCATATCTTTAAGATGTTTTAAGCTTCTCATGCCTCTGTGGTTGGGAGGCTGTAAACAATCACATGCATAGTCGTAAAAGTTCAGGTAAACCTGTCAGGCAAGTTAGAGAGCCATTGGAGGGGTTTGAGCTGAGACACTCCTTTTATATGCAGGAGACTATTAACTGGAGCTCTAAGTTAACTTTTTCCAGAGAAAGGTGGTCAGGGATAGCCTCCTATTAATGTCAGAGAAGTTGGTGAAAGTCATGAAATAATAGAACAGACAGATTCTAGTTTTGGGGTAGTCCCTCGAGACCTGACTTGCCNTATATGCAGGAGACTATTAACTGGAGCTCTAAGTTAACTTTTTCCAGAGAAAGGTGGTCAGGGATAGCCTCCTATTAATGTCAGAGAAGTTGGTGAAAGTCATGAAATAATAGAACAGACAGATTCTAGTTTTGGGGTAGTCCCTCGAGACCTGACTTGCCTTTCCCACCAGATCTCTCTGCGTGACCTTGTCATGGGTGGGACCTCCCGTGCTGGCTCCCAGCCGTTATTATATAAAGCGTATTCTTTATTTAGTCTGTGAACAGCTGGGGACCCTCGTCTCCTCCTCACCTTGGATTAGTCTGGGAGTTATGTGATCTCCAGGGGTTTGAGGCTTGCAGGCAGGAACCCCTGCCCTGTCTGGCTCAGGGTGTGCAACCTCGCAGCCCTTGGGCCATGTCTGTCCTGCAGGTATGTATTGCTGGGCCCTCCCACAGAATCTGAATTTCCAGTTTCTCTTAAACATTCAGAACCTCTGGCAGTCCCAGGCCCCTGACAGCAGTTGGCTGGAGCTGAGTAGCAGCCCTCCCATCACACAGGACATGCAGTCCCCAGCTGGCTCCAGTCCTTTTGTGGTTTGTGACCTGATTAGTACACTGGGTATTGGGTACGACCCTTGGTCTAGATTATTTATAAATTTCTTCCCCTCACCACCACCCGCACTCCTGAGGTGCCAGGATCAATAGGGTCCCTTTGACATTCAGAATAAGCTTGAATTGACCTCATGATTTTCTTTGTGGCCCCAGAGGTGTCAGTTTCAAGCTATTACTTGAACAGACAAGTAATTCATTGTAAGAGCTCCACTACTCTTGACAGTGGAGGGAATTACTTTCTGAGGCATCAAGATTTTCACTGGCAATTGGTTTCAGAGCAACCAATTTGGGAGAACCTTTCTTTTTTCAGGACTCAGGAGCCCTGTGGCCAGGTGGTCTTGTCCCTGGTCTCTGCTGTTTGTCTCTTGTTTTGTAGAGGAGCCTGAAATGCTCCAAGAGAGGAAGGAAGATGTGCTGAAACAGAGGGTAGATTACGAGAGGAATGCGTGCCACACAGAGAGCCACGTTGCAGGAATGCCTTTTTCAGGGCCTCCACTACCAGTGATACCAGTGACTAGCACAGGCCCTTCCTGTGTGTTCCCTGATGCAGAAATGGATGCACAGAATCCTTGCCTGCAGTTACAAAGTCAGGGAGTGGAGAGCTGGGCTTTACACCAGAGAGCCCGGCCCTGAGTCTGTGCAGTATTGACAGAGTCTCTCTACTGTCCTGCTTCCCTGACAGTTGTTCCAGTTCTCATTTCAGGCTCCCAGGGCCTCTGTGTGTGGATGCTGCAGATGGGTGATAAAGGGGCTGGGTAGATTTTGCAGAGTTACCAGGTAGCCCAGTAACTTGGACTATTCACACCTTGGGTCATTTCTAAAATATATACTTCATTGCTCTGCTACAGACCAAGGTGAAATTGAGTTTTTATAGATATATGCTTAATATGCATTTCATCTACAAAAAGATTTTCAATGTTTTGGGGGGGGCACTGCCATTTTTATATAAATTTGTTGATTTTTAAAATTAAATTGTGTCTATAAAGTAGATAAAACCTGCTCACTATGAGAGTACAGTTTTTCTTCTCCAAAAAATGTATTCCAGATCTTTATGCATTCTAAGACAGTGCTTTCACATATTTTAATACAGATTACTCTATAATTTATTTTTCCTTCTGAAGATAGCACATTATTAACAATTCTGTATTCCAAACAGTTTTTTAAGCAACAGTTATTTTGATTTCCCATTCTAATTAATCCTTGACACAAAATTGCTGGCCTCAGTTTTTGATCAACATGGGATAACCAAGGTTCTGCTTCCAGGTGATGTATTTATAGCTGCAAACATAAAAACTTTGTTTTCACTAACCTCCATTTTCCTACTTTGGGCAAATGTAACACTTCTTACTCACCTTTTAAATTATGAAAAATAGCTTGGGGGAATAACCTCTGTTCCTTTAGGCTTAGGAGATTTGGGGTTTGGACATGAGTTAGGAATTACTCTTCCAAGGTTTATGACTTAAAGTTAAAAATTTAAATCAAAAGATGATATACTCCTGTGTATTAGGGACAGGCTGAGATACATGTATTTTTTTTTTTTTTTTTTTCCATCCTGGTGATCTTACAGTGTAAGTTTCTCTACAAGCGTTGCTCTAATAAGTTGATACAAAGCCTTAGTCTTTCTTCTTGTTTGTTAATTAAAGCATTAAGCCCAGACAAATATGAGTGGACAGTGACTGCCTTCTTGGTGCAGTGTTAAACAGAAAGCTCTGTGTAAGCATTTGGGAAAGATTCTGAACACTGTAGTCCTCTCTCTAATTTTAGCTGATCTGTTTTCAAATTGCTGATGGAGAAAGTAAGTACAGTATCCTATAAATATGACAGGTTGCTTAGGCGGTTGCTATTTTGGAGATGATCTGGGGCTCTCTCTTGTAAAGTTAGTTGTCAGGACAAGCCATTGCTCCTGGTGTCCAAGGGTCAGCTTACAGAAAGAGTGTGAGCTTCCTAAAAGTCTCATTCTTGGTCAGTGTTGATCTCTCTTATCTTGTTTGGTGATGGGCCCATACGGGACACTCAGGTGATGGCACTGGCTCAGTGCCCACTAGGAAACATGATATTTCCTTGATTCCTTTTATTTGTTTTGGCTGTACCATACAGCTTATAGAATCTTAGTTCCCTGACCAGGGATTGAACGCAGGTCAAAATGGTGAAAGCACTGAGTCTTCACCACTGGACCACCAGGGGATTTCCTCTGGTTCTTTTTTTAAAATTAAAAAAATAAAAAACATGTATTTTTAATTGAAGAATAACTGCTTTACAGTGTCGTGTTGATTTCTGCCAAACGTCAACACCTGGGATTCTTATTTAGGCTTTTTGGTTTCTTTTCAGTGACCGCTTTATTCTGGAACCTGATCTTTTAAAAAAATTATTTAAACTTGCAAATAATACACAGACATAGAGAGCATAGTATAATGAATCTCCGTGTACCATCTCCAATCTGGCTTCATCAATCTCCCCTGAACTCAATCTCCCCCCTCCTTCCTCATTTCCTTCCTCTCCTTTCCCTGCAGAAATTGAACACAAAATCTAAACACTATCCTTTTCATCTGTAAATATTCAATATGCACCTGTAACTAGAATACTTTTTTTTTTTAAAAAGCAATGTGTTGAAAGTCAATTAAGGTGTTAGAAACACACTAGCAAAATGTATCGTCCAGTACCCAGCCAATATCCATATTTTCCCCTGCACTGTCAAAGCACTATCAACCCTGAATATTCATTAGAAGGACTGGTGCTGAAGCTCCAGTACCTGATATGATGGGCCGACTCAATGGTAAAGACTCTGATGCTAGGAAAGATTGAAGGCAGGAGGAGAAAGGGACAACAGAGAACGAGATGGTTGGATGGCATGAGTTTGAGCAAGCTCTAGGAGCTGGTGAAGGACAGGGAAGCCTGGTGTGCTGTAGTCCATGGGATGGCAAAGTTGGACACGCCTGAGCGACTGAACGACATCAAAGACAGCTTCTTAGAGCCCTCCTCTTTTTGTAAGACTGACTGATCTGTTGAAGGAGCTGAATCTTTTGCCCCAGAATTGCTCTAAGGATTGCTTCCTTAAGGTGTTGTTCAGTTTGTGTTTCTTATAAGTTGGAAATTAGATGTGGAAGCTTAATTAGATTCAGGCTCAACATTTTTATAGCCTGACTTTCTATTATATGGACATAATGGGAACATAATAATAGTTGGTCATGGGAATTAGTGAGACCTCCCCTCAGAAATCAGAGGTAGAACAGGTGAGGACCATGGGTGAGGACAGAGGGGCTAGCTGTGGTTAGGCATTAAGTGTAGAGTAGCTGAGTTTGAGATAAATCAGACCAGCTGTGAAAGCTGGGAGTTGGTCTGCAGTGGGGCAGAGACAGTATGTCTCCAGTTAGGAAGCTTTTTAATGACTTCTCAATGATCATCACTTCTCAAGCTATAACTTGTCTGCTGCACCAGGGATTAGGCCAGGTCAGTTGAGGGCAAACAAAGAACTGAAATGGCACTGAGAGGGAAGAGGCATGGAGGGGAGTGAATGAGGCTGGGCCAAAGCACAAGCGTGGGGCTGAGCTTCTGGAGTTTTCACCATGGTCTCTGTTGGAACTTCTCCTAGCTGTACGACCATACGGTGGCATAGAGCAGCACCCAACTCTTCNAAAAACAGAAATATAGACCAATGGAACAAGATAGAAAGCCCAGAAAGAAACCCATGCACCTATGGCTACCTTATTTTTGACAAAGGAGGCAAGAACATACAATGGGGCAAAGACAGCCTTTACAATAAATAGTGCTGGGGAAATGGGACAGCTGCATGTAAAAGAATGAAATTAGAACACTTCCTAACACTATTAGTTCAGTTCAGTTCAGTTCAGTCGCTCAGTCGTATCTGACTCTTTGCAATCCCATGAATCACAGCACATCAGACCTCCCTGTCCATCACCAACTCCCAGAGTTATGAAGCTAAACAAAAAAATGGATTAAAGACCTAAATGTAAAATGAGAAACTATAAAACTCTTAGAGGAAAACATAGGCAGAACACTCGATGACATAATGCAAAGCAAGATTCTCTTTGACCCACCTCCTAGAGTAATGGAAATAAAAACATAAGTAAACAAGTAGGACATGATTAAACTTAAAAACTTTTACACAGCAAAGGAAACTATAAGCAAGGTGAAAATACAACCCTCAGAATGGGAGAAAATAATAGCAAATGAAACAACTGACAATGAATTAATTTCCAAAATATACAAGCAGCTCATACAACTCAATACCCAAAAAACAAACAACCCAATCAAAAACTGGGAAAAAGACCTAAACAGACATTTTGCCAAAGAAGACATAAAGATGGCTAACAAACACATGAAAAGATGTTCAACATTGCTCATTACTGAGAAATGCAAATCAAAATTACAATGAAATATCACTTCACATCGGTCAGAATGGCCATCATTAAAAAGTCTACAAACAATCAATGCTGAGGAGGGTGTGGAAAAAGGGAATGCTCTTGCACTGCTGGTGGGAATGTAAATTGATACAGCCACTATGCAAGACAATATGGAGAGTCCTTTAAAAACTAGGAATAAAACCACCATATGACCCAGCAATCTCACTTCTAGGCATATACCCTGAGGAAACCAAAACTGAAAAAGACATATGTATCCCAGTGTTCACTGTAGCACTATTTACAATAGCTAGAACATGGAAGCAACCTAGATGTCCATTGGCAGATGAATGGATAAATAAGTTGTGGTATATATGTACAATGGAATATTACTCAGCCATAAAAAAGGAATGCATTTGAGTCAGTCCTGA
>SJYA01001460.1:110680-131194 GCA_006410615.1 Neotragus moschatus
ACATTCTTTGGCATTGCCTTTCTTTGGGATTGGAATGAAAACTGACCTTTTCCAGTCCTGTGGCCACTGCTGAGTTTTCCAAATTTGCTGGCATATTGAGTACAGCACTTTCACAACATCATCTTTCAGGATTTGGAATAGCTCAACTGGAATTCCATCAGCGCCACTAGCTTTGTTCATGGGGATGCTTTCTAAGGCCCACTTGACTTCACATTCCAGGATTTCTGGATCTAGGTGAGTGATCACACCATCGTGATTATCTGGGTCATAGATATTCCTTATTGATGGAGATTTTTCTGACCAGGCTGCAGCCTGCCAGGAGGTTGGCAAAAACCCTGAGGTTGGGTTTGCACCTGAGTTACTAAGAGAAACTAGTGCTACGAGTGGAGTAATATATTCCCCCTACTGGGTTGTAGGTAGGTACCTGCATTCATTAACATTTTATAACTCCACAGCTTCATCATAGCTATGACATGGGGAAATTAAGCAAAGGACTTTTGTTCATCATCGTGAATGAATGAACCGGAAGAGGAGCAATATAGCCCAGAGGATGCCCCGGAGATAGTATGCAGTGACCTGAGAACTCTGGTCACTTTAATTAAACCTTTAATTACTTAAAGCAAAAGCAAGACTCAAAACAACAACAACAACAAAATCCCAACTATACCCAGAGGATAGATCTGCAGAACATATTCTACACATATGTTTGAGGAACATTCGGAAATTTCTTGGACAGAGTAATGGATGTCCTCTTGTGATCCAAAAAAGGGTCTGAAACCATTGCTACACATTTTTTTTAAAGTGATCACCTATTAAAATTACAACACAAAAAGGGCTGGAAAGAGAAATTTACTTCCTTTACTAGGGAAAAAACAACACAAAACTGATACCAAAGTATTAATTATGATTCCATTTGGATTGTGAAATAGAGTTTTTTGTTTTTTTATTCATATTTTGCTGTTTTCCAAGTGTTCCAGCATTAGTATCTATGAAAGTAGATATTGCTCTTATAGTTGTAAAATATTCATTTGCTTTTAAAATTGTATACGTTCAAGGTGTATCATGATGTTTTGATACACATATATGAACTAAAATGATGATATGTGTGTGGTGTGAGCACTGGAAATCTACTCTGTCAGCAAATTTCTAGTATACCACACAATATTATTAACTCTAGTCACTATGTTGTACATTAGACCA
The DNA here is from genome assembly GCA_006410615.1 of Neotragus moschatus. Taxonomy (NCBI): domain Eukaryota; kingdom Metazoa; phylum Chordata; class Mammalia; order Artiodactyla; family Bovidae; genus Neotragus; species Neotragus moschatus. Next base: position 111,881 of record SJYA01001460.1, read on the forward strand.
CTATACTTACTCATCCTACATAACTTCAACTTTACATGATTTGATAAGCATCTCCCATTTCCCCCACCTTCCTGCCCCTAGTAACCCATCTTTTCACTCTCTGCTTCTATGTATGCAACTTTAGATCCCACATAAGTGAAAGTGAAAGTGAAGTCACTTAGTCGTGTCCAACTCTTTGTGACCCAATGATCTGTAGCCTACCAGGCTCCTCGGTCCGTGGGATTTTCCAGGCAAGAATACTGGAGTGAGTTGCCATTTCCTTCTCCAGGGGATCTTCCCGACCCAGGGATCAAACTCAGATCTCCAGCATTGCAGACAGACGCTTTACCTTCTGAGCCACCAGGGAAGCAGATTATGTAGTATTTCTCTTTTTGAGTCTGGCTTATTTCACTTAATATAATGTCTCCAGATTCAATCATATTGTCACCAGTGGCAGCATCTCCTTTTTAAAGGCTGTGTCTATATAACACTATGTCTTTATCCATTGATCCATCAATATACATTTAGGCTGTTTCTATGAATAATGCAATGACTTTGGGAATGCTGGTATTTCTTTGAGGTACTGAGGTGTAGTGTTATCCATAATGGCTGTACCAATATATATTCCCACAAACAACATACAAGGGTTCCCTTTCTATGAAGTCTTTTTCTTCTATTTTTTTTTTAAATTTTACTTTATTTTACTTTACAATACTGTATTGGTTTTGCCATACATCAACATGAATCCACCACAGGTGTACACGTTTTCCCCATCTTGAACCCCTCTCCCACCTCCCTCCCCATACCATCTCCCTGGGTCATCCCAGTGCACCAGCCCCAAGCATCCTGTATCTTTATTCAATCTTAACAACTGCTTGTTATCTTTCACTGTTTTGATAATAATTATCCCAACAGGGTTTTTTTTTTATATTTACAAGTCATGTATCTATATTTAAAAAAATTATAGACAGATATTAAATTTAGATATATATTATTTCCAAGGTTACAAAATAAATAGTTCATTTCAAATTTTGAAAAGTTTACACTTCAGAAGTTTCATGTTTATTGAGATTATAGCTATCCTAGACTTCAATCTGTAGTTTATCACAAACAAATCAATAAGCCCTACTGTATTTAGAAATAATTAAATATCCTTCCTGAATCTGCTCTTCAAACTAATACTTTATTTCTTTCAGCTCCTCCTTAGATAATATGGTTTAGAGTTTCTTTGTTCAGGGTTAATATTACAATCATTTAACACATTTAACATTGTGGACACTAACCAATTAGAGTGGTAATGGACAGGGAGGCCTTGCGTGCTGCAATTCATAGGGTCGCAAAGAGTCGGACACGACTGAATGACTGAACTGAACCAATCAGAACCAGATGCCAACTAAACAGAAAAGATACAAATGAATCAGAATACATGCCAGCCAATCAGAACAGACAAAAGTGAGTGCTAAAGGACAGTCCTAGAAGATTACCCTGCTATGCAAGGCATGACCTCCCCAGTCGCTAAACCATGAGAGATAGCCAGACGTACACAGAAGGGACAGGAGGTTTGGGGTAGCAACCAACAACTAATCCATATGAGAATATTTTGGTATTTTAACTTGGCTAGCCTAACAATGCACTCTGGCTAAGTATTAGATCTGCAGTGGCTCAGAGGGTAAAGTGTCTGCCTGCAATGCAGGAGACCTAGGTTCAATCCCTGGGTGAGGAAGGAAATGACAACCCACTCCAGTACTTGCCTGGAAAATACCATGGACTGAGAAGCCTGGTAGACTACAGTCCATGGGATCGCAAAGAGTCAGACACGACTGAGCGACTTCACTTTCTCACTTTCTTTCTTTTCACTTTACTTCTTTCTAAAGTCCTACAGGGTGCTCTATGTTTCTTTTTAAATTTTACAACTGTCGAGTTATGATTAAAGTGATAGCTGACTTTGTAGAAAGAAGTGTAGCCTAAGTGGAAGTTAAAGAAGATGCCAATGAGAAATAGCCTAGTTCATCTTTTTTTTTTTTACAACCATATATGTATGTTCAGTGGCTCAGTTTGACTCTTTTGCAACCCCATGGACTGTAGCCTGCCAGGCTTCTCCACCCATGGGATTTCCCAGGTAGCAATACTAGAATGGGTGGCTATTTCCTTCTCCGGGGGATTTTTTTGACCCAGGGATCAAACCCTCATCTCTTGTGTCTCTTGCATCGGCAGGTGGGTTCTTCACCACTGCAACACCTGGGAAGCCCCATTTACAACCATGAAAAAATTCAAATATTGTAGATGTTTGGTATCTCTGGGTTATGAGGCATGACTCAAAGTGAGAGCTTGCCAGGCACTATGTACAAGAGCAGTTAGCCTGTGTCTCTTACAACCAAGTGATTTTCCCTTTCTTCAATTCCCCCAGGAGGTAACTAGTTTTCTGGAGAAACCGAATCCAAGCATCTCAGAATTCAGGATCAGTGAAGCACAGTAAAAGTCCAGATGCAGTGCCATACTAGAAACAGGAAGATTCAGTTAAAATTATTGTATCCAATCCCCTTCCCTCACCCAAATTCTGACATATTCAGACAGGCCTTTGGGTGGTTCATCTCTGGAGAAAATGTTGGTGGGAATATAAAATGATGCAAACACTTTGTGAAATAGTTTGGTAGTTTTTTAAAAAGACAAATACACACTCATCTTTTGATATAGCCATTCTGCTTCCCTAGGAGCTGCATGTATCTGTTCAAAGACTTGTACATTATGCTCATAACAGCTTTCTCTGTAATAGACAAAAACTGTAAACACTCAGAATGTCCATCCAGAAGTAAATAAACTGACAGATCTATATAATAAAGTACTACTCAGCAGTGATCAGAAATGCACTACTGGTATATGCAACGACACAGATGAATTGCAAAAGAATTATGCCAGGTGCAAAAAAGCTGCACAAAAAAGGAGCACATAGTGTATGTGCAGAGGTGGAGAACGGCGGGGTGAGGGGTGGGTAGGAGCAAAGATTGCAGAGGGGCATGAGGAAGCCTGAGAGGTGATGTTTATGTTCACTATCTTTGTTGTGCAGATGTTACCATTGTTTGAGCACATTACAACATTAACTTGTGTATTTTAAAGGCATACATTTATCATACATTTTAAGCATACACAGCTTATGGTATATCGAGTATAATGCAAATAAATAATAATTATAGCTCAAATAAAAATTAAGAATAAGTGGAAACCCAGATATACTCCTAGACCTTCATGTCTTTAAAATCTGGAGTGGTATTTATTACAAATTATCACAGACTAAGGTTGTCCTCTTTTAGTGAATGATATGATGGTTTTTAGGTCCTTGGCATTATTTTTAATTTAATTATCATAGAAATCTTTTTTTTAGTTCTATTATTTGTTGCACGGTTCAGCTTGAATGTAAAACTGCAACAGTGGACAACTGTATCCAAAAATGAACTGCAATTTTTTAATGCTTTTTAAAATAAACTTTGAGAAATCAACATATAATTTGCAAATCCAGAAATGATGGGTTTGCCTTACTTTACAACATAGGTAACTCCAAAACTTGCTAATGATTATGACCAAAGTTGTTTTACTTTCATTTGAATGCCATGATTCCTCTTTTGAAAAAGTACTTTCAATTTATGTTTTACATCTAATTGAAAGAAAACATAGGTATGTGGTATTTGTTACACTAGTGAATCACTGCTACTAGAAGAAGATAATTTTTATAAATTCATTAGGAAAAGGTTGAAAATATCCCAGTAGATGCAGCATAATTCAGTTCCTTTACTACTTTGTCACTTTTATTTTGAATAATTTATCTTTGCTTGGATTTGTAAATCATCTTTAACATATTCCTTAGTATAGCAGCATTTTCACATTACCCCAGGTTTATTTTTTATATGCTCTCTAGGATCACAATTTAATTCATAGCTTAATATCGACTGCTGCCAAGTCGCTTCAGTCGTGTCCGACTCTGTGCAAACCCATAGACTGCAGCCCACCAGGCTCTGCTGGCCCTGGGATTCTCCAGGCAAGAGCGCTAGAGTGGGGTGCCATTGCCTTCTCCAATCCATGAAAGTGAAAAGTGAAAGTCAAGTTGCTCAGTCGTGTCTGACCCTCAGCGACCCCATGGACTGCAGCCTACCAGGCTCCTCAGTCCATGGGATTTTCCAGGCAAGAGTACTGGAGTGGGTTGCCAGTACCTTCTCAGTTAATACCGGCTGCATATCACAATCACCTGTTAATACACCAATTCCAAGACCTAGCTCACAGAGACTCTGATTGAACTGGCTCAGGCAAGGTTCCAGTACAAGTATATTTTTTTAAAACACCCTAGGTGATTCTCATGTGCAGCTACTACTAAGAACCACTGACTTAACACTCTCTGTCAGTGTTTCTCAAACTTGTTTGAACATAAGAATGTTCAACGTGGTATTAAAAAAAGAAAAAAACAGAAAAACGTACTTTCAAAAGAAGGAGAAGATGAGCCACCGACTGGGAAAAAATATTTGCAAAGTGTACTTCTGATAAGGAATAGTTATCTAAAATATAAGAAGAACACTTAAAATTCAGTCATAAGAAAATAAACAACTCAGTTGAAAAGTAAACCAAAGACCTTAACAGACATCTCACTGAGAAGATACACAGATGGCAAATAAGCATATGAAAAGACGTCCCACATCATATGTCATCTGGGAAATGCAAATTAAAACACCAAGACATTACCACGCATCTATTACAGTAGCAAAAATCAAGAATTCTGCCAACACCAAACACTGGTGAGGACGTGGAGCAACAAAAACTCTCATTCACTGTTGATGAAAATGCAAAACGGCACAACCACTTTGAAAGACCATTTGGAAGTTTCTAACAAAACTAGACAATCTTTATCATATGATACAGTAGTCACACTAGTCAATATTTATCCAAAAGAGCTAAAAAACTTACATCCACACAAAAAGTTACACATGAATATGTGTAACTATGTATGTAATGTGTGTAAATACAGCATCTTTATTCATAACAGGCACAACTTATAAGCAACAAAGATGTCCTTTAGTAGGTAAATAAACTGTAGGACATCTAGATGATTAAATATTACTTAGCATTGAAGAGAAATGAGATAATAAACCATGAAGAGACATGGAGGAAACTTGAAAATGAATTACTAGTGCAAGAAGCCAATATAAAAAGGCTACATATTGTATGATTCCGACTATAATATATTCTGGCAAAGGCAAAATTATGAGAACAGTAAGAAGCCCAGTGGTTGTCAACAGTTAGGCAGGGGAGAGAGAAGTGAAAATGTGGAGGACAGAAGAATTTTAGGGCAGTGAAACTACTCTACATATTATGATGATAGATACATGTCATTATTTGTCTAAATCCATAGAAAGTGCAATACCCAGAATGAAACCATCATGTAAGCTATGAACTTTGGATGATTATGATGTATCAGTGCAAGTTCATCAATTATAACAAATGCACCACTCTAGTGAAGAGTGTTGAAAATATGAGAAGCTGTGTGTGTGTGTTTGTGTTTGGATGGGTGGGTGCCTGTGTGTGGGTGTGGAAGGGTGGATGGGTGGGTGCCTGGGTGCCTGTGTGTGTATTGAAACAGGAGATAAAATCTGTAAAGTATCTGTACTTCCCACTCTTTGCTGGCAACCTAAAACTACCCCCAAAAATGAAATATGTTTAATTCAATTCCAGAATGCCAGAGCCTCAAACCAGACCTCCGGAATCAGGAGTTTCAGGGAAGAAAGAGGATCGATAGGCCCAGACTGAGAAACACTGTTTCACAAGATGCCAATGATATCATGATGAATCTCGAAAAGGTTAAGGTAGAATGATGATCTTCTATCTCATCATTTCCACTTCCAATGTATCACCTTTTAAAAAAAGAAAGAAAGAAATCATCTGGTAAATATCTTTGAAATATCTCAACTTATCTTCATCACCCCAGTATTCTTGCTGGGAGAATTCCATGGGCAGAGGAGGTTACAGAGTCAAATATGACTGAGGGACTAACATACACACACAAATATCTTTGAAATACCTCAACTTATCTCCGTCACCCCTCACTGCCTATAGTCCAAGCTCCTAATATTAAGCCTCAGTGGTACAGCAATATGTTCCCTTGGAATACCTGGCTTCTCATCTTCCTCCAACCTATTCTCATTAGAGCCAAACTTATTGTTTGAAACACCAATCTTATCATGTCACTTAGGCTTTCAGGATCAACACACATCTTTAACAAGCTACAAACCTTTGTGGTCTGGCTTCCACCTCCCTTTCCAGCCTCAATTTAGACTTATATTACCCTTTATTCCCTCTCATCTGGCCATAAAAGCCTTCTTTCAGTGTTTCCACACTGACTAGTGCCCTCCTGTAACAGGCTATTTGCAGATGCTGAGCCCTCTGCTCTTCCACGCTGACTTTACCTAGTTACTTCCATGCATTTGTCAGAGCTCAGGCAACAGCCAAGTCCTAGCATTTCTCTAGTAGGTCAAATCTCTCAACTTCAGGCTTTCTAGAACTGGTCACAATTATATCACTGCATTTATATGTGTGACTTCATAGTTGTTTTTGCCATCTTCCCAATGACCGTTTCACAATGAACTCCCTGAGAATGGCATGTTACTTTTGGTCTCCAAGATCAGCCTGCCTGGGTTCAAACCCACGTCTCTTGCATCTCCTGCATCGGTAGATGGACTGGTAACAGTCTTTACCACTTGCGCCATCTGGGAAGCCTAAGGTCCATACTAGTATCTCTCTAATTGCATTAGTTTATCAAATTTACATATAGAGTGCTTAGCACAGGGCTTGTCTTATTATAAGTAGTACTAGTAGTAGTGGTATTGTTATTCTGCATATTGCTTAGCATAATACTTATTTGTGGTAAACAGAATACTGGCACCTAATTCTAGGAACATGTAAATATGTTACCTTAAATGACAGAAAGGACTTTGAAGATATGATTAAGATCCCGGGCTTTCAAATGGAGAAAAGTTAGATTATACAAGTATTTTGGGGGGCTCCAAAATCACTGCAGATGGTGACTGCAGCCATAAAATTAAAAGATGCTTACTCCTTGGAAGAAAAGTTATGACCAATCTAGATAGCATATTCAAAAGCAGAGACGTTACTTTGCCGACTAAGGTCCATCTAGTCAAGGCTATGGTTTTTCCAGTGGTCATGTATGGATGTGAGAGTTGGACTGTGAAGAAAGCTGAGTGCCAAAGAATTGATGCTTTTGAAGTGTGGTGTTGGAGAAGATTCTTGAGAGTCCCTTGGACTGCAAGGAGATCCAACCAGTCCATTCTGGAGGAGATCAGCCCTGGGATTTCTTTGGAGGGAATGATGTTGAAGCTGAAACTCCAGTACTTTGGCCATGTCATGCGAAGAGTTGACTTATTGGAAAAGACTCTGATGCTGGGAGGTATTGGGGGCAGGAGGAGAAGGGGATGACAGAGGATGAGATGGCTGAATGACATCACTGATTCGATGGACGTGAGTCTGAGTGAACTCTGGGAGTTGGTGATGGACAGGGAGGCCTGGCATGCTAAGATTCACGGGATCGCAAAGAGTCGGATGTGACTGAGTGACTGAACTGACTGACTGACAGTCTAATCACATGAGACATTAAAAGCAGAGGGAACAGTTTAGAGAAATCAAACAGAGGAAGGAAGAGATAGCATGAGAGCAATCCAACCTGCCATTGCTGGCTTTGAAGATAAAGGAATGGGCCATTAGCCAAGGAAAGTAGGTGACCACTAGAAGGAGGGGGACAGCCTCCACATGATACCTAGCAAGGAAATGCTCTCTCAGTCCAATGACTTCAAGGAAATAATTCTCTAAACAATTTTAATAAGCAGATACTGGAGTTTCCCCGAAGCCATCAGAAAGAAATACAGCCAGCTGACATCTTGACTTTAGTCATCGAGACTATAGCAAACTTCTGACCTCCAGAACTATAAGTGAGACTTCTGCGGTTTGAAGCCACTAAGTTTGTGTTACTTTGTCATGACAGTGGTAGGAAACTAATACACAGGCCCCTAGCAGATATCAATAATAAGGAATAAAAGAAAAAGAAATAATTCTGATCTGTGCTGGAATATTGGAAACCTACAATGTTTTACATCAGAGAAGGCAATGGCAGCCCACTCCAGTACTCTTGCCAGGGAAAATCCCATGGATGGAGGATCCTGGGAGGCTGCAGTCCATGGGGTCGCTAAGAGTCAGACATGACTGAGTGATTTCACTTTCACTTTTCACTTTCATGCATTGGAGAAGGAAATGGCAACCCACTCCAGTATTCTTGCCTGGAAAATCCCAGGGACGAGGGAGCCTGGTGGGCTGCCATCTATGGGGTTGCACAGAGTCGGACACAACTGAAGTGACTTAGCAGCAGCAGCAGCACAATGTTTTACATATCATTTCATTTCATTCCCACAAATACCTTGTGAATTTGATGTGAATTTTCCTATTTTTAAGAAGGGGTAAGTAAAGCTAAAGGTAAATTGTCCAAGATCACTCAGTCTTTTCCCTGACCTGACTCCAAGGCTGAAGTTTTTCCTCTCTACATTACATCTTACTCACCAAAAGTATAATTTTGGTTTACACACCACTTGAGTTTGCAAATCACTTTGTATCTACATTACCTTCTCATTTCATCTCCAGTGAATCTAAAATCTCTGACCTTTGCAGTATGAATGAAAATGTACTATATAAAATATGTGATACAAGCTAAAAATAACTCATATATTTAAGAACAATAACTAAAATTTATTAAACACTTACTATTCACTACTACTATTTTAAACATTCATGTATATTATCCTATTTAGCCCAACTATCAACATGATGACAATTACTGCAATTTATTTCCCATTGTCATTTTTTGCTTAAAAGCAGTTGATTTTTTTCAGATTTATGTAGTGATGTTAAGATAAATCTTTGATATTATTTATTGTGACAGCAGAATTAAATCAAATATTGTTATACTTTTCAACTCAGGTGAAAAACATATTAAAATTAAAAGGCAAGAGACTTCTTCAAACCCTGTTTCTTTTCTTCTTGAGAATGCTTTTATAAAAAAAACACCTTGCATTTGAATAATGAGTTATGTTTAGATAGTAACAGATGTCCATGGAAGAGATATGTCCCCCAGACGTAAGACTCCCTGTAGAGACACTTAATTTGTAAATGTTTAATCACAATTTAAGGTGTTAATTGGCATAGCGAAGAATTTCTTTTAGGCAAAATTATTTTTATTACTTGAGACTTATATACTAAAATGTAAACTGGATAGAATGGAAAATGAATACGTAATTTTACTGATATGCATTTGAATCATACCAATTGTAAAAGCTCTTTTAATGCTCTCCTACTGCTGTCATTTGACTTTGGTATTTCTAATATACTATATTATGAACTTGAAGGCATTTTAATCAAAAAATTAAAGATGAGATAGTTCCGTATATGTACACACACAAATAATCAACTTAAAAGTCTGCCACCTCACTTAGAGTGAAGACAAGATAATAAATTAACTATCGAAAAGGGTGCTTTACTTCAAAATTTTCTGCCAATATGCCCCCTCCTAATCATTCCCTACTTTTCTCATGAACCAAAAACTTACAGATGTACAAGCTGGGTTTAGAAAAGGAAAAGGAACCAGAAATCAAATTGCCAACATTTGTTGGATCATAGAGAAAGCAAGGGAATTCTAGAAAAACATCTACTTTTGCTTCATTGACTATGCTAAAGCCTTTGACAGTGTAGATCACAACAAACTGTGGAAAATTCTTAAAGACATGGGATACCAGACCATCTTACCTATCTCCTGAGAAACCCATATGCAGGCCAAGAAGCAACAATTGGAATCAAACATCAAACAACAGACTGGTTCAAAATTGGGAAAGGAATATATCAAGACTGTATATTTCCATATTGTCACCCTGTTTATTTAACTTATATGCAGAGTAGTACATCATGCAAAATGCTGAGCTGCATGAATCACAAGCTGGAATCAAGACTGTCAGGAGAAATAGCAACAACACTGGATATACAGATGATACTAACCTAGTGGTAGAAAGCAAAGAAGAAATAAGAGCCTCTTGATGAGACTGAAGGAGGAGAGTGAAAATCTGGCTTAAAACTCAACATTCAAAAAAGGTCATCGCATCCTGTCCCATTACTTCATGGCAAATAGGTGGGGGAAAAGTAGAGACAGTGACAGATTTTCTTTTCTTGGACTCCAATATCACTGTGAACAGTGACTGCAGCCAAGAAATTAAAAGATGCTTTCTCCTTGGAAGAAAAGCTATGACAACCCTGGATAGCATATTAAAAAGCAGAGACATAACGTTGCCAACAAAGGTCTTTATAGTTAAATCTATGGTTTTTCCAGTAGTCACATATGGATGTGAGAGCTGGACCATAGAGAAGGCTAAGTGCTGAAGAATTGATGTTTTTGAACTGTGGTGGTGGAGAAGACTCTTGAGAGTCCCTAGGACAGCAAGGAGATCAAACTAGTCAATCCTAAGGGAAATCAACTCTGAATATTCATTGGAAGCTGAAACTCCAATACTTTGGCTACCTGACGTGAAGAGCTGACTATTAGAAAAGACCCTGATGCTAAGAAAGATAGAGGGCAGAAGAGAAACGGGCAATAGAGAATGAGATGGTGGAATGACATCACTGACTCGATGGACATGAACTTGAGCAAACTCCAGGAGACAGTGAATGACAGGGAAGCCTGGTGTGCTAGAGTCCTTGGGATCACAAAGAGCTGGACATGACTTAGTGACTTAACAATCATTCTACATTCAGTTCAGTCGCTCAGTCATGTCCAACTCTTTGCAATCCCATGAACCACAGCACGCCAGGCCTCCCTGTCCCTCACCAACTCCTGGAGCTCACTCAGTCTCACGTCCATAGAGTTGGTGATGCCATCCAGCCATCTCATCCTCTGTAGTCCCCTTTTCCTCCTGCCCCCAATCTCTCATAGCATCAGAGTCTTTTCCAATGAGTCAATTCTTCGCATGAAGTGGCCAAAGTAGTAGAGTTTCAGCATTAGCATCATTCCTTCCAAAGAACACCCCGGGATGATCTCCTTTAGGATGGACTGGTTGAATCTCCTTACAGTTCAAGGGACTCTCAAGAGTCTTCTCCAACACCCCACTTCAAAAGCATCAATTTTTTGGTGCTCAGCTTTCTTCACAGTCCAACTCTCACATCCATACATGACCACTGGAAAAACCATAGCCTTGACTAGACGGAACCTTTGTTGGCAAAGTAATGTCTCTGCTTTTGAATATGCTATCTAGGTTGGTCATAACTTTTCTTCCAAGGAGCAAGCATCTTTTAATTTTATGGCTGCAGTCACCATCTGCAGTGATTTTGGAGCCCAGAAAAATAAAGTCAACCACTGTTTCCACTGTTTCCCCATCTATTTCCCATGAAGTGATGGGACCAGTAACACTCAATTCCTCACCTTTTTCACACATACTTTTCTCACCATTTCATTTGCCTAAACTGACTGTCTTTCTTTCCTCTACATAAACAAATTACAGCTCAGGTATCTTGGTCCAACTCAAATACTGCATCTTCTGTGAAGATGTCCAGGTATTGTTACATTTATCTGTTTTTATACCTCCAAGTTGGACTATAAGTATCTGTAAGTCAGGGACCAAGAACTGAAAATTTCTGAATCTCTGGAATCTGGAGTCGTTGGTGCACACACAGTATATATTAACCAAAACAAATATTGGTCAAGTAAGTGTTTTGTGAGTCAAATATACAAGTGTGTTTATGCATTCTTTCATCTTTTCAATAGAAATGTACCTTGTGCTTTTCTGATGCCAAGCAACTTGTCATGTCATGCACAATACTAGAGAAAGATACAAAGAAGACAATGACACGCCCCTGCCCTCAGAGGAGGTGGACAGTCTTATGAAACCCTAAGAACAAGAACTCTACACACGATGTGACAATATCCTTAATGGAGGCTACCGCTGTCTATTAGGGAAAGAAGTTGTTTTAAATCAATAAACTGACTCTTTACTACGAGATAACCTGGGGGAAGTTGTTTGGGGGTCCTCTCAGTCTCAGATATTTGTCTGTAATGTGTTAAAAAAAAAAGACATTATATGTATAAAGCAAATATAGAACTATTAACTAAACACCAGAAACTTAAAATGCTTTACTTCAGAGATTCCATGAAACTTCAAAGATGACATTGTTGGATGAACAAGAGTGTCCATATCTACCATTGTCCACAGCCTATAGCCATTATGGACATTATTATACCAAGTAGTGATATTTACTGGAGTTTTCATATTATGAGTAGTATAAACACTTTTTCTCCTGAGTCAATTCTCTACAACTTGTTAAAGAAAATTAGCAGAGATAAAAATGAAATCAGTGGAATTTGCAATGCAGTTTTAAAGTTCTGAGATCAGGAGGAACAGATATACTTTCATAATTTATTTTAGAATTGTGATGGGTGAAAGATGCATTCCTCTAGGTGACAAAGATAAGCGATATACCTTATATTTTGAATGTAACTACTTTTTCATAGTTCAAATTATAGTATATTAATACTAGTCTAAGAGTTCTTAAGATGGAATAATTTTGTATGTATAAGAAGAAAGAAGTTAATGAAATAGGGACAATAAGTTCTGAATTAATATCACATTTCTGTAACATTTATCAACAAAAATAAACAGCACATTTTATAAAACATACAACACCCTCAAATCACCTCTTACCTAGGCTAACTCAGTGACCTAACATTGTAAAATTCTATTTCTTAATTTCATCTATTACCTATGTCTGACCTGAGAAGAATAAGGTATAGCTTTTGGCAGTTTAAGAGGGGTTTGTTCTTCTATCACAAAGAAGGATGCCACAACAGTTGCCACACAAAATTTTAAACATAACAAATGAGCTCATGTTTCTCTTCCAATAAACCCTTTACTTATCCTAAAGAAAGAAGAGGATCTGTGCTTTCTCCCCTTGTAAACTTGTATCTTTCTCTAAAGTGAAAGTGAAGTCGCTCGGTTGTGTCCGACTCTCTGTGACCCGTGGACTGTAGCCCACCAAGCTCCTCCGTCCATGGGATTCTCCAGGCCAGAGTACTGGAGTGGGTTGCCATTTCCTTCTCCAGGGGATCTTCCCGACCCAGGGATCGAACCCAGGTCTCCCACATTCTAGGCAGATGCTTTAGCCTCTGCACCACCAGGGAAGCCCATCTTTCTCTAAAGATGAGTGAAAAGACAATACTACTCAAATGACCAAATAATTTACACTCAGGCAAATAATATTTAATGATGGACAGAATCATTTCTTACTGGGAAAGTAGAGCTACACATTGGGGTTTTAGATTAAAATATGTCTTTTTCCTTTTGAAAATAGTTTCTGCACAATGTAAGAAGGATTTTGTTTTTCATTTACATATAGTCCACCAAACTTGTCCAACAGAACAACCATCTTCAAATCATTTATCAACTTCTAATATTTAAATTTGTATTTTAATTTCATAAAATGTCTAGTTAAAATAGTATAAAATTGCTATTTCTATACTCCACAGATTTTTATCAGTTATTACTGGTTTCCTACTATGGTAGATTACTGAATGCTTACCTACATGATGACTCTGTAGAGATGGAGAAGCTCTGTACAGTCAGCAAAAACAAGACAGGAGCTGACTGTGGCTGAGATCATGAACTCCTTATTGCCAAATTCAGACTTAAATGGAAGAAAGTGGGGAAAACCACTGGACCATTCAGGTATGATCTAAATCACATCCTTTATGATTATACAGTGGAAGTGAGAAATAGATTTAAGGGACTAGATCTGATAGACAGGGTGCCGGATGAACTATGAACAGAGGTTCCTGAAATTGTACAGGAGACAGGGATCAAGACCATCCCCAAGAAAAAGAAATGCAAAAAGGCAAAATGGCTGTCTGAGGAGGCCTTACACATAGCTGTGAAAAGAAGAGAAGTGAAAAGCAAAGGAAAAACAGAAATACACATGCATCGGAATGCATAGTTCAAAAAATAGCAAGAAGAGATAAGAAAGCTTTCCTCAACTATCAATGCAAAGAAATAGAGGAAAGCAATAGAACGGGAAAGACTAAAGATCTCTCCAAGAAAATGAGAGATACCAAGGGACTATTTNTGAAAAGAAGAGAAGTGAAAAGCAAAGGAAAAACAGAAATACACATGCATCGGAATGCATAGTTCAAAAAATAGCAAGAAGAGATAAGAAAGCTTTCCTCAACTATCAATGCAAAGAAATAGAGGAAAGCAATAGAATGGGAAAGACTAAAGATCTCTCCAAGAAAATGAGAGATACCAAGGGACTATTTCATGCAAAGATGGGCTCAATAAAGGACAGAAATAAATAACAGAAGCAGAGGCTGTTAAGAAGAGGTGTAAAGATTATACTGAGAACTGTACAAAAAAAGATCTTCATGACCCAGATAATCACGATGGTGTGATCATTCACCTAGAGCCAGATATCCTGGAATGTGAAGTCAAGTGGGCCTTAGGAAGCAGAACTACGAACAAAGCTAGTGGAGGTGATGGAATTGCAGTTGAGCTATTTNCAAAATCACTGCAGATGGTGATTGCAGCCATGAAATTAAAAGACATTTACTCCTTGGAAGGAAAATTATAACCAACCTAGATAGCATATTCAAAAGCAGAAACATCACTTTGCCAACAAAAGTCCATCTAGTCAAGGCTATGGTTTTTCCAGTAGTCATATATGGATGTAAGAGTTGAACTATAAAGAAAGCTGAGCACCGAAGAATAATGCTTTTGAACTATGGTTTTGGAGAAGACTCTTGAGAGCCCTTGGACTGCAAGGAGATCCAACCAGTCCATCCTAAAGGAGATCAGTCCTGGGTGTTCAGTGGAAGGACTGATGTTGAAGTGAAACTCCAATACNGTTGAACTATAAAGAAAGCTGAGCACCGAAGAATAATGCTTTTGAACTATGGTTTTGGAGAAGACTCTTGAGAGCCCTTGGACTGCAAGGAGATCCAACCAGTCCATCCTAAAGGAGATCAGTCCTGGGTGTTCAGTGGAAGGACTGATGTTGAAGTGAAACTCCAATACTTTGGCCACTTGATGTGAAAAGCTGACTCATTGGAAAAGACAGTATGCTGGGAAAGATTGAGTGCAGGAGGAGAAGGGGATGACAGAGGATGAGATGGCTAGATGGCATCACTGCCGATGGACATGAGTTTGAGTGAACTCTGGGAGTTGGTGACGGACAGGGAGGCCTGGCATGCTGTGGTTCATGGGATTGCAAAGAGTTGGACATGACTGAGTGACTGAACTGAACTACCTACATACAACACACTATTCTAAGCACTTCACATATAGTTTTCATTTAACCCTGACCTAACCCATTGAGGCAACAACTACTATTATCCCCATTTTATAGATGAAGAAGCCAAAACATTAGGAGATTAAGCAAATTGTCTTAATTTGTACAAGTAAGCCATAAAGCTGGGATCTGTACTCAAACTTCAATGAGGCACATTTTGCAGTGGCTTCTTAAGAAGTGTATTTGGGATATATATTTTCTGAGTACTTTATGTTTGAAAGTGTCTTTCTTTTACTGTCATGGTTGAATGATAGCTGGATATAGAATCATAGGTTGAAAATATTTTCATTCAGAATTTTTAAAGACATAGATTACAGTGTTAC
This sequence comes from Neotragus moschatus, assembly GCA_006410615.1. Taxonomy (NCBI): domain Eukaryota; kingdom Metazoa; phylum Chordata; class Mammalia; order Artiodactyla; family Bovidae; genus Neotragus; species Neotragus moschatus. The sequence continues at coordinate 127,591 of SJYA01001460.1, forward strand.
TACTGGCAAATGTGTCCTAGTTTCTTTCTCTGAATTCTTCATGAATTGTATTTCAGAAAGGAATGTCACCAAGATGGTGACATATTGGGTTGGCCAAAAAGATCCTTCAACTTTTTCATAGGATGTTGTGTCAAAACCCAAATGAACCTTTTGGCCAACTCAATAGATCATTTATGACTTCACTATCATCTCACAAGAACCATTAGCAACTATGCAAGGACAAGGTACCACTGAGAGAATCCTAGAGCAGGAGAGTGAGGCTGAAGTACCCTACCACCACCATAGTAACTAAGATAGACTGCATTAGAAGAGTAAAAATGGCTACATGCTGATTGCATTGTCACTCCCCCAAGTTGGCATAGAACCATACAGAGAAATCTCCCCCAATCCTACAGTTTCTCCACTGAGAAAAGAGAGCCCTGAGGAGACACCCTGATCTGCTACCACTTTGGGTCACTTCTCGGAAGCTCAAGTCTCATCCCATAGGGTTTGAACAGAAATCTGCAGGGCTTAACCATTGGGAATCTGATCATAATGAGGAAGCAGGAAGGGGGTAGCAACAGCCAGCACTCAGATCTAGACAGACCCAGATCTAGCTGCAGAACCCAAGTAAAAACCCCAACCACAAGCTTTGCTTATCTGCAGAACCAAATTCATGGTGCACTGTGACCAGAGAACTATAGCCAGGATCACTGCTCAGTGTAGCCCCTATTTGCACCTGAGCAGTTAGACTTGCAAGAGCACCTGAGAGCCGCATAGTCCACTAGATTAGAAAGACCAACAGATGGAGCTGACTGCCCACAGAGCCCACAGATTCCCCTGCCATACTCATGAAGGGTAGTTAATTAATAGCCCCTCCTACTGTTGAAGGTAGCTCCAGGCCCCTTCTGTCCATAAAGGCTAACAAGAGCACGTCATAGAAACTGCATAGGCCACAAAATCCTCAAGCAGAGAGGACGGCATACAGATATGCAGAGCGAAGCAAGTAGTCTTGTTCAGCCAGGGAAGATGGCTTGGATTAGCTTGACTCACAAGACACAAAAAGCCTTATTGGCTCTCTGGCTTGTGCTGAGCAGGGGAACAAATTCATAACCACACTCACTGCCTAAAAAATACCTTCAGACATTCTAACCAGGGAATCTAACCAAAGCACATGGGAAGCTGCATAGACCATCCAATAGCCCTGTTTACAGTGACACTTGAACATAGAATACAGCCTTTATGGCGATCCCCATCTCCAAAGCAAAACTGGTGGCCTTACCTGGCCAGGGAATTCAGTAAACACTCTTGACTTATTTGAGTCTGCAAACAACTGTACAGGCACTGCACCCTCTTCTCCTGCCCTACCAAGGCAGGAAAGCTAATTCATAGCCCCTACTTACTGTTGAGTATAGTGTCATGTCCTAATAAGTTGATCTGAACAACACTATAGACCAACTGGACATAAAAGGCATATCTGGAGTATTCTGACAATAGTAGATTACACATTCTTCTCAGATGTACTAGAAATAATTTCTAGGATAGACTACACATTAGACTACAAAACAATCCCTAGCAAATTCAAGAAGATTGAAATCACACCAAATATCTTCTTTAACCACTATGGTATGAAACTAGAAATCAGTAACAGAAGGAAAGCTGGAAAATTCATGAATATATGAAAATTAAACAACATGCTCCTAAACAATCAATAAATCAGAGGAGAAATTAGAAATCTTGAGACAAGTGATGAAAATACAACATACCAAAACTTATGTGATCCTTCAGAAGCATTTTTAAGAGGGAAGTTCATAGCAATAAATGCTTACCTTAAGAAGCAAGAAAGAACTCAGATAAACAACCTAACAATTTGCCTTTGGGAACACAAAAAAGAACTGAGACAAAAGTTAGAAGAAAGAAGGAAATAATAAAGAGTAAAACAGAAATAAATGAAATAGAGAACAGCAAAGCAATAGAAAAGATTAATCAATCAAAGAGCAGGTTTTTAAAAGATAAACGAAACTGACAAAACTTTAATTAGACGACCCCAGGAGAAAAGAGAAGACTCAAATCGACAAAATTATAAATGCAAAAAGAGACATTAAAATTGATACCACAGAAATTCAAAGGGTCATAAAAGTCTACTATGAACAACCATATGCTGACAAACTGGAACAAATTGGAAAACTTCTGAGACACATGCTGCTACTGCTAAGTCACTTCAGTCGTGTCTGACTCTGTGCGACCCCATAGATGGCAACCTACCAGGCTTCCCCATCCCTGGGATTCTTCAGGCAAGAACACTGGAGTGGGTTGCCATTTCCTTCTCCAATGCACAAAAGTGAAAAGTGAAAGTCAAGTCATTCAGTCGTGTCCGACCCTCAGTGACCCCATGGACTGCAGCCTACCAGGCTCTTCCGTCCATGGGATTTACATATCAGCTACCAAAACAGATTTAGAAAGAAATAGAATATATGAACAGACCAATCACTTAGACATAGATTAAATCAATAATCAGAAATCTTCCAAGGAATAAAAGTCCAGGACCAGATAGCTTCATGGGTACATTTTATCAAACATTTAAAGAAGAATTAATGTCAGTCCTTCTCAAAGTTTTCAAAAAACAAAAACAAAAAACTGGAGAGGAAAACACTCCCTAAGTCATTTTATAAGCCCAACATAACCTTGATAACCAATGCCAGAAAAGTACACTACCAGAAAAGAAAACTAGGGCTAGTATCTCTAATAAGCATAGATGCAAAAGTTCTCAATAAAATACTAGTAAACCAAGTTTAGTAGCATATTAAAAGGATTACTCACTATGACCTAGTGGGATTTTTCCCTAGGAAGCAAGAATAGTTCAGCATATGCATATCAATCAATACAATAGATCACAGTAACATAATGAAATCAAAAATCATATGATCATTCCTATAAACACAAAAAAGTCACCTGACAAAACACAATATTCATCTATAATAAGAATTCTAATTAAATTTGGCATAGAAAGAACATATTTCAACATAATAAAAGCTATATGTGAGAAGACCACAGCTAAAATCAAATTCAACAATGAAAGTTTGAAAAAATTTTCTCTAAGATCAGAAATAAGACAAGGGTGACTACTTTCACCACTCCTATTCAACAGAAGACTTAGAGTTATACTCAGAGAAGCCACTCAAGAAAATGAAATAAAAGGCAGAATTGGAAAAGAAGAAGTAAAATTATCTACTTTCAGAATATGTGATTTTGTATATAGAATATCCTAAAGACTCCACAAAATAAAAGCTGTTAGATGTAATCAAAGAATTCAGTAAAATTAACATATCCAAATTAGTAGTGTTTCTGTCCACTAACATTATCTGAAAAGAATAAGGAAAACAGTCACATCACTATAGCATAAAAACCATGAACTAGTTAATAGTAAATTTAACCAAAGAAGTGAAACAATCTCTACTCTGAAAAGTATAAGATACTGATGAAAGAAACCAAAGGCAACACAAATAAATGGAAAGATATTCCATGTTCATGGATTGGAAGAATATTGCTAAATGTCGGTATTATCAAGAGCCTTCTCTAGATTCAGTGCAATCCCTATTAAGATTTGAATGGCTTTTTTTTTTTT
>SJYA01001460.1:135337-169726 GCA_006410615.1 Neotragus moschatus
CCCCATAGATGGCAACCTACCAGGCTTCCCCATCCCTGGGATTCTTCAGGCAAGAACACTGGAGTGGGTTACCATTTCCTTCTCCAATGCACAAAAGTGAAAAGTGAAAGTCAAGTCATTCAGTCGTGTCCGACCCTCAGTGACCCCATGGACTGCAGCCTACCAGGCTCTTCCGTCCATGGGATTTACATATCAGCTACCAAAACAGATTTAGAAAGAAATAGAATATATGAACAGACCAATCACTTAGACATAGATTAAATCAATAATCAGAAATCTTCCAAGGAATAAAAGTCCAGGACCAGATAGCTTCATGGGTACATTTTATCAAACATTTAAAGAAGAATTAATGTCAGTCCTTCTCAAAGTTTTCAAAAAACAAAAACAAAAAACTGGAGAGGAAAACACTCCCTAAGTCATTTTATAAGCCCAACATAACCTTGATAACCAATGCCAGAAAAGTACACTACCAGAAAAGAAAACTAGGGCTAGTATCTCTAATAAGCATAGATGCAAAAGTTCTCAATAAAATACTAGTAAACCAAGTTTAGTAGCATATTAAAAGGATTACTCACTATGACCTAGTGGGATTTTTCCCTAGGAAGCAAGAATAGTTCAGCATATGCATATCAATCAATACAATAGATCACAGTAACATAATGAAATCAAAAATCATATGATCATTCCTATAAACACAAAAAAGTCACCTGACAAAACACAATATTCATCTATAATAAGAATTCTAATTAAATTTGGCATAGAAAGAACATATTTCAACATAATAAAAGCTATATGTGAGAAGACCACAGCTAAAATCAAATTCAACAATGAAAGTTTGAAAAAATTTTCTCTAAGATCAGAAATAAGACAAGGGTGACTACTTTCACCACTCCTATTCAACAGAAGACTTAGAGTTATACTCAGAGAAGCCACTCAAGAAAATGAAATAAAAGGCAGAATTGGAAAAGAAGAAGTAAAATTATCTACTTTCAGAATATGTGATTTTGTATATAGAATATCCTAAAGACTCCACAAAATAAAAGCTGTTAGATGTAATCAAAGAATTCAGTAAAATTAACATATCCAAATTAGTAGTGTTTCTGTCCACTAACATTATCTGAAAAGAATAAGGAAAACAGTCACATCACTATAGCATAAAAACCATGAACTAGTTAATAGTAAATTTAACCAAAGAAGTGAAACAATCTCTACTCTGAAAAGTATAAGATACTGATGAAAGAAACCAAAGGCAACACAAATAAATGGAAAGATATTCCATGTTCATGGATTGGAAGAATATTGCTAAATGTCGGTATTATCAAGAGCCTTCTCTAGATTCAGTGCAATCCCTATTAAGATTTGAATGGCTTTTTTTTTTTTTAACAGAAGTAGAAAAAACAGTCCTAAAATTAATATGAAACCACAAAAGACCTTAGTAGACAAAGCAGTTCTGAGAACAAAGCAGGAAGTATCACCCTTCCTGATTTCAGGATATAATATAAAGCTACAGTAATAGAAACTGAATGACCCTGGCATAAAAACAGACACAGAGACAAGTGGAACACATAGAGAGAGTCCCAAAATAAACCCAAGCACATTTGGTCAACTATATTTGATAAAGGACTTACAAATATTCAAATGGAGAAATATTGTATTGTCAATAAATGGTACTGGTAAAATTTGATATTCACATTTAAAAGATGAAACTAAACTCCTATATTACACCACTAACAAAAATTACCTCAAAATGTATTAAAGATCTAAGTTTAAGACCAGAAAGCATAAAACTCCTAGAAGAAAACAGAGGAAAATGTTACTTGACATGGGTCTTGGAAATGATTTTTTAGATATAACACCTAAATCACAAACAACAAAATAAAAAATAAACAAGTGGGACCACATCAAACTAAAAAGCTTCTGCATACCAAAATATATAGTCAACAAGTTGAAAAATAATAGAATGGGGAAAAGTTTTCAAGCTATATGTATCTAATAAAAGATTAATATCCAAAATATAAGGGGAACTCATACAACTCAATAGCAAAAGGAAAAAAAAATCATATAACCCAGTTTTAAAATGGACAGATGACCAATAGATGTTTTTCCAAAGAATATATGTGAATGTCCAACAGGTACATGAAAAGATACTCAACATCACTAATTAGGGAAATACAAATCACCATAGTTATATCTTACCTCTAAGACTCAAAAAGACAAGAAATAACAAATGCTGGAAATGATGCGGATAAAAGGGAACATCTGTACACATTGTTGGTATGGTTGTAACTTTGTATAGTCACTATGGAAAACAGTATAGAGATTTCTCGATCAGTTAAAATACAACTACCATATGATGCAGTAGTTTTACTTCTAAGAAAAAGGAAAAACACTAACTCAGAAAGATATCTGTATCCCCATGTTCACAGCAGCATTATTAACATTTAGCCAAGATATGAAAACAAAATGTCTATCAATGAAGAAACGGATAATGAACTCATGTACACCTGAGATAAAAAAAAAAAAAAAAAAAAAATGGATAATGAAGTCGAGATATATATATATCATGGAGTACTATTCAACCATAAGGCACAGGAAATTCTCCCATTTACAACACCCTTGAAGGTATTATGCTAATTGAAATTGGTCACATAGAATATATAGGCAATAAGGATCTATTGCATAGTACAGGGAATTCTATTCAATACTCTGTAATGACGTATATGGGAAAAGAATCTAAGAAAGAGTGGGCAAAGGCATATTCACTTTGCTATACAACCAAACCTAACACAACATTGCAAATCAAATATATTCCTGTAAAAATTAAAAAAAGAAGTCAGAGAAAGTACTAGAGACATAACATACAACATGACAACTGTAGTTAACGCTGCTGTATGATATACAGTTCCCTGATACCTCAGTTGGTGAAGAATCCACCTGCAATGCAGGAAACCCCAGTTTGATGCCTAGGTCAGGAAGATCCACTGGAGAAGGGATAGGCTACCCACTCCAGCATTCTTGGACTTCCCTTGTGGCTCAGCTGGTAAAGAATCTGCTGGAATACAGGAGACCTGGATTAGATCCCTGGGTCGGGAAGATATACAGGCAAACCTCAGGCATATTGCAAGTTAAGTTCCAGACCACCACAATAAAATAAGTATCACAAAAATGTAAATTATACAAATTTACTGGTTTCCCAAGGCATATAAAGTTATGCTTATAATAAACTGTAGTCTATTAAATGTGCAGTAGCATTATGTCTAACAATGTATATACTTTAATTTTAAAATATTTTATTTTATTTTTTAAATATTTTCTTTTATTTATTTATTTTTTAATTGTTTAATTTTTTTTTCCATCTCAGGTGTACATGAGTTCCCAATCTCAAATTATTAAAAATGTTAATTATCATTTGAGCCTTCAGCTAATTGTCATCTTTTTGCTGGTGGAGGACACTGCCTCAGTGTTGATGGCTGCTGACCAATCAGGATAATGGCTGCTGATGCTGGGAAAGGTTGTGACAATTTCATAAAATAAGATGACAGTGAAGTTTTCCACACTGACAGAGTCATCCAAACAGAAAAATTTCTCTGTAGCATGCAATGCTGTTTGCTAGCATTTTACCCATAGTAGAACTTTCAAAATTGGAGTCAATCTTTGTAAAACCTGCTGTTGCTTTATCAACAAGTTTAGGCAATATTCCAAATATTTTGTTGTCATTTCAACAATGGATTAAGTTCACTGTCTGACATGGGCATGGTTATGGTACCATAAAACAATAATAGTAACATCAAAGTTGACCATAAGAAACAATGTAAATTTTGAAATATTGCCACAATAGCCAAAATACGACAGAGAAACACAAAGTGAACACATGTTTTTAAAAAAGTGATGATAGACTTGCTCAACGCAGGGTTGCCACAAACCTTCAATATGTAAAAAATGCAGTATCTACAAAACACAATATAGTGCTACAGTACAACATATGTCTGTATATAAAAGTTGTTGAGAGTTGTTGCTAAGAGTTCTTATCACCAGAAAAAAATATATACACATGTGTAATGTTTTGGTGAGATGACGGATGTTAACTAAGCTTATTGTGATAACCTTTCACAATACATGTAAGACAAACCATTTTACCTTAAAACCTAAACTTACACAATGCCATATGACAATTATATCTCAATAAAATTCAAGAAAAAATTTTGTCTTTATTCTTGGTATTTCAAATTTCACACATGAGAGCAGTCACTGGGCTGGGAATTTGCTGGGCCTCGGCAATGTAAAACATTCATGTCTTTTTATTCCAGAAAACATCTAGCAATATTCCTTTGACAACTTCCTTTCTAGTATTTCTTCTGATCTCCCTTTCTGAAACTTTCATTAGGTGGAAATTTGATTGTCTAACAAAAAAAAAAGTTACTTTATAAAACCTATTAATCACATTTTTATGAACATTTAGCTAGTAGACATACTATTTTCTAAAATGTCTACTGAATTTTTATGGTTTACAGCCTATATTTTTAATTTCCAGGAGCCCCTTCTCATTCCTTTTATGTAGAATACTATTCATCTCATTGAATGAACAAATCGTATTCTAGTTCAGTAAATACTAATTCTATGGTTTTACATTACTTTTCTGGTTCTTTTCTTTTTCCTCCACTGTTCTTTCCCATCATTTATTTGATTTCTTTCTTTCAGATTAAAGGTTTGTCCAATAAGCCATGGACTGAAAAGCTAATTGAAAGTTCTGATTTCAGGTGGGTGGAGCTTTTAGACTAGTCATAATTAAAGGGTGATGATGTTGTCATCTAGTCTTCTTACTGGAAATATTATGAACATATATCAAGTTCTATAAATATTTTCTGCAAAAAAGAATCTCCAGAGAAAAATCCTTCTAGTCCCATGTAAAGAAGTAAGGATGAAGAAGGAAGGGAGATATTCAAAATATTTAACTACCACCACAATTTGGAAAGCAACAAATCAAAACACCCACCAGCCAGGAGGTCAAAGCAGACCATTGCTGTGCATATATTATCTTTTTAGTTGCAAGGGTCAGAAAAATGATCATGTTAGCAAGTTGAGAGAAGTAAGGCCTCACCCTTGTACCTCAGGTGAATACAGGGGGGAATTTACAGGGAAGAGACTGTAAATAAACTTGATGCTGAAATTCTGGAGAAGGACAAAAGAAATGGCCTCAGGATTTTTTTCTCTTGGTTTGCAGACTGAATGCCCACATTTTCAGCTGGGCATCTAGCAACCTCTCCTCTGTCTCTGGTATTTAGAGTCTTTCTGGCTCTGCTTTTAGGTTTCTTCTGGGAGTGGGAGGAGGGATAGACAACCGTGTGGATTGGAGGGTGCGGTTCTAACCACGTCTTACACATTTTCCATGATCTCCATGGTTTCTCTCCACAATCCTGAGTGTATACTGTCTTGCTTCTGGTCAGAATGTTCATTGACATCTACCCTACAGGAATTTACACTTGAATTTCCTCATCTCTGTTTTCACATACTGTAATGCAACTTATAGATACCAGCTTGTTTTTTTATTGGAACAGATATTTTGCTTCTGTTTCTTATTCAGCTCATTTAAAATAATTTTCAAGAAAACAGAAGAACAGAAATTACTTTACTATTTTGAAACCAGTACACCGCAACCTGAGTACCCTATCTAGGCCCTGTCATAGCACTTTCTTCTCTTTATGTGGTACTGGAGTTTTTACATACATGATTTATTTCTACTACTAGACCTCATAGTTCCTAAGTAAAGGCTATTTGACTCTCTCTCAGGGCTTAATGCCGTGTATTTTTTACATATCAGGTTTTCGGTATATATTTGTGGATTAAATGTATGAAAACAGAGAATCAAAACATTATTTTCCTTAATCTTTTCCTGTAAATTCTTTTTCTAGAGGATATATGGGCTTGCTGGAGTTAAATAAAAAATATTTGACTAATACTAAGCTCAGCTCAGCAAGAGGACACATTAAAAAAAAATAAAAGACAAAACAGAACAAAGCAAAAGTACAATCAATGCCCTCAAAGAAGTTATTATCCCTTAGGCATTATAAGATTCACAAGAGAATACCTAGAGAAGACTAGGAAACAGCACGCAAAGGAGCACTGCTGCTGCTGCTAAGTCGCTTCAGTCGTGTCCGACTCTGTGCGACCCCAGAGACGGCAGCCCACCAGGCTCCCCCATCCCTGGGACTCTCCAGGCAAGAACACTGGAGTGGGTTGCCATTTCCTTCTCCAGTGCATGAAAGTGAAAGGTGAAAGTGAAGTTGCTCAGTCGTGTCCGACTCTCAGCTACCCCATGGACTACAGCCTACCAGGCTCCTCCATCCACAGGATTTTTAAGGCAAGAGTACTGGAGTGGGGTGCCATTGCCTTCTCCAAGAGTAAGAATATATAGGCATATATATGGACATCTATTGTTAAGGGGGCCTGTTCTCCAAGGTTGTTTGGGGTGAGTGAAGTAAAAAGGAGCACTACACTTCAACAATATAAATGCAAAATTACAGGGGTCAGATCTAGAATTCTGTAGCAGATTCACAGTTTTAGTCATCTACCTTTTTATTATGAGGCTTGCCAGGTGGTTCAGTGGGAAAGAATCCACCTACAATGTAAGAGACATGGGTTAGATCTCTGAGTCAGGAAAATTCCCTGCCCTGAAGGAGGAAATGGCAACACACTCCAGTATTCCTGCCTGGAAAATTCCATGGACAGAGGAGCCTGGTGGACTATAGCCCATGGGGTCACAAAATCAGACACAACTGAGCACGCACGCATGCACACCTATTTATTACAGACCCATCTCCTTTGCAGAATGATTCTAACACATTCCAGAATCAGCCTGTCCACTTAAAAAATTCCCAGGGAAGCTGTTTAGGAGCTAAGTCTCCTGATGAAGCCAAAACACGCTTTTATAAGCAGTGAATTTTCATTGCTTGGAACAATTGTCATTATCCATTTGGCATGCTCACTAGACTGCATTATTTATGACTTTATAAATGCTTTCTCCTATTTCAAATGGCTCTGAGTTACCTTCATCAATAAATCAATAAATCATGTCTGTAACTGGGAAATTCTCCTTGGGTATTTATTAATAGCAAGCCAGTTTCCAAGGAGCCAAAAAGTCAGAAAGTCAAAGAGCCTTGGAACACTTAATTATTTTTCTAAAGTTTGAGAAAGTTACTAAATTCCTTTCTAAAGTTCCTTCTAAGTCCAGGTTTCTGTGATTAGATAATAGACACACACACACACACACACACACACACACACACACGTATATATTGTAGATATTAATGATGGTCATTCTTCTACTTTTAAAATATTTCAATTCCTTATAATAAATTTACTGTCAGCAGAATCACTCATATTGGTCTGATATTCAAATAAATGATACCCTTTTATTGAAATGGAGAGATGACTTATAGACAGATGATAAATGTAGACAAATGGACAGTCAGACAAGTGAATTAAATTGTTTAACAGGTAAGAGCTTCACCTCTGGAAACAGACTTGAATCTCAGCTCTGTTACTTGCTAAATAATGTTTGATAAATTACTTTGTTTCTAGGCTTTAACGTTCCCATCTGTAAAGTGAACATGATAATATCTGTGAAACTCATAAGTATTAAATGACATATTGCATATTAGTTATATAATTTTGGCACATAGTAAGTGCTTAGNCTCCATCCACAGGATTTTTAAGGCAAGAGTACTGGAGTGGGGTGCCATTGCCTTCTCCAAGAGTAAGAATATATAGGCATATATATGGACATCTATTGTTAAGGGGGCCTGTTCTCCAAGGTTGTTTGGGGTGAGTGAAGTAAAAAGGAGCACTACACTTCAACAATATAAATGCAAAATTACAGGGGTCAGATCTAGAATTCTGTAGCAGATTCACAGTTTTAGTCATCTACCTTTTTATTATGAGGCTTGCCAGGTGGTTCAGTGGGAAAGAATCCACCTACAATGTAAGAGACATGGGTTAGATCTCTGAGTCAGGAAAATTCCCTGCCCTGAAGGAGGAAATGGCAACACACTCCAGTATTCCTGCCTGGAAAATTCCATGGACAGAGGAGCCTGGTGGACTATAGCCCATGGGGTCACAAAATCAGACACAACTGAGCACGCACGCATGCACACCTATTTATTACAGACCCATCTCCTTTGCAGAATGATTCTAACACATTCCAGAATCAGCCTGTCCACTTAAAAAATTCCCAGGGAAGCTGTTTAGGAGCTAAGTCTCCTGATGAAGCCAAAACACCCTTTTATAAGCAGTGAATTTTCATTGCTTGGAACAATTGTCATTATCCATTTGGCATGCTCACTAGACTGCATTATTTATGACTTTATAAATGCTTTCTCCTATTTCAAATGGCTCTGAGTTACCTTCATCAATAAATCAATAAATCATGTCTGTAACTGGGAAATTCTCCTTGGGTATTTATTAATAGCAAGCCAGTTTCCAAGGAGCCAAAAAGTCAGAAAGTCAAAGAGCCTTGGAACACTTAATTATTTTTCTAAAGTTTGAGAAAGTTACTAAATTCCTTTCTAAAGTTCCTTCTAAGTCCAGGTTTCTGTGATTAGATAATAGACACACACACACACACACACACACACACACACACACGTATATATTGTAGATATTAATGATGGTCATTCTTCTACTTTTAAAATATTTCATTTCCTTATAATAAATTTACTGTCAGCAGAATCACCCATATTGGTCTGATATTCAAATAAATGATACCCTTTTATTGAAATGGAGAGATGACTTATAGAGAGATGATAAATGTAGACAAATGGACAGTCAGACAAGTGAATTAAATTGTTTAACAGGTAAGAGCTTCACCTCTGGAAACAGACTTGAATCTCAGCTCTGTTACTTGCTAAATAATGTTTGATAAATTACTTTGTTTCTAGGCTTTAACGTTCCCATCTGTAAAGTGAACATGATAATATCTGTGAAACTCATAAGTATTAAATGACATATTGCATATTAGTTATATAATTTTGGCACATAGTAAGTGCTTAGTAAATACTAGCTCCCTAATTTGATCAAAACTTTCAAATGTTCCAAAATGCAAATCTTTATGAAAGTGCATTATGTTCAGGGCACAGATAATATAATATCTTTTCCTTCCATGGACCCCTGAAGAAAAAGGCTAGTAGGATGTGACAAATATAATCCTTTCACCAGACAGAAGATGATCTGAGCTATCTGTAACATAACCTCCTTTCATTTCCCCAGTTACTTAAATTTCTAACAATTTCAAAGAACTTGGACTTTCATTAATGTGTCATTCTGTGCTGTCCCTCCAAGTCTTTGCAAGCGTTTTCTCTGACAAAAATTTACCACTTTTCTTGCCTATAAAGTGAAAGTGAATGTTGCTCAGTCGTGTCCAACTCTTTGGGACCCCATGATCCCATCACTTCATGGGAAATAGATGGGGAAACAGTGGAAACAGTGTCAGACTTTATTTTGAGAGGCTCCAGAATCACTGCAGATGGTGATTGCAGCCATGAAATTAAAAGACCCTTGCTCCTTGGAAGGAAAGTTATGACCAACCTAGACAGCATATTCAAAAGCAGAGACATTACTTTGCCAACTAACATCCGTCTAGTCAAGGCTATGGTTTTTCCAGTGGTCATGTATGGATGTGAGAGTTGGACTGTGAAGAAGGCTGAGCACTGAAGAATTGATGCTTTTGAACTGTGGTGTTGGAGAAGAGCCTTGAGAGTCCCTTGGACTGCAAGGAGATCCAACCAGTCCATTCTGAAGGAGATCAGCCCTGGGATTTCTTTGGAAGGAATGATGCTAAAGCTGAAACTCCAGTACTTTGGCCACCTCATGTGAAGAGTTGACTCATTGGAAAAGACTCAGATGCTGGGAGGGATTGGGGGCAGGAGCAGAAGGGGGTGACAGAGGATGAGATGGCTGGATGGCATCACTGACTCGATGGACGTGAGTCTGCGTGAACTCCAGGAGCTGGTGATGGACAGGGAGGCCCAACATGCTGCGATTCATGGGGTCGCAAAGAGTCGGACATGATTGAGCGACTGAACTGACTGAAGCAATACTAAAATGCTATTCCCATATACATATAATTTTCTGGGGCATTGTTCAGACTGAAGAAGACACATCCCTTCAGTATAGTCAACCATTTGCCAATTAGTTAACTGAGGCTCATGTCCTGTCCCTGGAAACTACAAAATTATTACTATTAACAGCCCGCATTGGAGAAGACACGTCATGAAGAGGCCCATTCAAATCCCAGAGATGATCTGTGCATGAAATGGGGCAAAATAGCCCAAAGGCCTAGTGTTTTCCTTTGTGTTTTGGTAGCAATTAAATCATAGAAACAATAGGAATGGTTTTGAGTTGGAGTCTAATATAATGAAAAGTAAATATAAAGCTTATACTTGTGTGCTAAATATCAAATAGTAATTGCACCAACTGTCCCTACTGACCCTGGAAGGATACCACCAATACACATTCCTGTGCTTTGGGAAAAAAATACCTCATGCCACCTTCATCCTGTATGGTTTCTTTTCTAGTCACAGGCAAGTTTTATCACTACAACTTGCATTACCTCCAATTTTCATAAACCTCTATCTAGGCCACAGTCTTGTCAAAAATATTGAGAGGGTAACAGGCAGGAAGGCCAGGGGTCTCCAAATGGAGGAAACAGGCTGCAAGTGTCTCTAAAAATTCTGTGTTGCCATGACAACACCTGGTTCCACCAGAACTTGACTTTTCTCAAACCTTGAGCTAACCAATGGGTTTTTCTTATGGAAATGTGTTTCTTCAGCTATGTTAATGAAACTACCTACTTGCTTTGGAATTTGCCTTTCTTCAAAATGGTTCAGCCTAAGACTAACTTTTTTTCTTTTCTCAAACTTTGGGCTGATAAATAGCTCAACAAACCAGTATTCATATCAACTGTCTTATGGTTGGGGGATGACACACCTCATGCCATCCTATCTCAAAAAGGCATATTGTGGGAGAAGGGCCTGGTGAAATGGTCAGCCTTGACATGTCTCTCTACCTGATTAATAGCTTTCTAATCACTACGAACAAAGCTAGTGGAGGTGATGGAATTCCAGTTGAGCTATTTCAAATCCTGAAAGATGATGCTGTGAAAGTGCTACACTCAATATGCCAGCAAATTTGGAAAACTCAACAGTGGCCAAAGGACTGGAAAAGGTCAGTTTTCATTCCAATCCCAAAGAAANCTAGGTTGGTCATAACTTTCCTTCCAAGGAGTAAGCATCTTTTAATTTCATGGCTACAGTCACCATCTGGAGTGATTTTGGAGCCCCAAAAAATAAAGTCTGACATGGTTTCCAAAGTTTCCCCATCTATTTGCCATGAAGTGATGGGACCAGATGCCATGATCTTAGTTTAATGCAAAAAAGGATTCAGCTGACCAATGCTTTCAGGTAATGCTACTGTGAACAAGAAAAAACACAGTTTTGAATAGTGAGTCTTCTAAAATCTAATAACATTCCTGTGTACACCCTAAAGCATTAAGTCATGCTACTTTGTGCCCTCAAAATGTGGAGGAAGAAAAACATTTCAATGATAAGCTGGTTGTAATTTAAACCAGCTGGGGAAACGAGGACGTCATAGAACTCTTTGGGAGAGAACACCTACTGAAAAAGCTAACTGCCTGGGTATGGATGCTGAGGCTCCACCTTCAGGCAATGCTCAGATGCTAGAGGTCCAGAAAATGTATTCAATTGTTCTACATGATAAATCAATTGGAAACTCAGAGTTGTCTTTTACTGTCAATGTGAAGGACTTAACCTTTGGACCTGTGTGTCTAAATGAACACAATGGGGGCAGACCTGGGATTAGAATGTGACTCCTCTGCCATCCTCAAAGCTGAGGATGCAGACTAAATGTGGAAGAAGAGGTGAAGTCACAGGTGAAAAGAAAGACTAGAGATAGAAAAAGAGTTGGAAAAGGCAGAGTCTCAGAGGAGGGTATCATCTACAAGGTGAACACGGAAAAAGAGAAAGGGGATTCGACACCTCTGAGATGAGAAAGAAGAAAAAGGGCGCAACAGGGAGGAGGGAAGTTGGAGGAAGGTTAAACTCTTCATCTTCTTAGGTGAGTGGAAGGCTTAGCGGGAAGGAGAGTAGGCTTCAGATTCAGGGCTGTGATATGACCCTGGCTCTTACTATTCATTTAATTAAACCAAATTACTTTCCTCCACTGTACTGAGGTAAAGCATGGCAATATAGAAAGAAATTGGTGAAGGTTTATTATCATTACATTGCTGCTGTAATGAAGCTCTAGCTTTATTTATTCAACAAAGTTTATGCAGCACTTACTATTTATTAATATGTGCCAAGTTCTGTTCAACAAGCTTGACAATATACTTGACAAGCATCAGAGTAACCCTATCAGGTAGATGTGATTATTAGATTCCATTTTACTGATGAGTACATTGGGCCAAAGAGGTCAAGTATCTTTCTGAAGGTAATAGGTGGTATACAAGTTAGATAAATGTTTATTTCTAGATGTGTTAGAAGCAAGCATTTTTATCCTCAACCAGAGGCTCAGTAGACTGTACCATTAGTTGTGTACTCTGGTAATTAAACTGGAACCAGAGAGGCCAAGTCTCTTTCTACACACACACACACAAATTAAAGATATTAAGCAAAATTATTTTAACAGTCTCTAATATGACGTCTAAAAGTCAAAATGCAATTAGGTGTTCTCTAGTATATTTCTGGCCTTCTGTGAGCAGAAATCCTCTTATAATATTAAGTCTGCTATCCAATCTTTAGTAGTTACATAAGTTTCTAGAAATCCACAATACATAAAAATAAAGACTTTCTACTCCGCTAACGCATAAAACAACAAAGTTTATGTTTTAGGATGAACATACGCTCAAATTACCTTCAAAATGTGGTACCTAAATATGGTTTACCTGTATGTTAATTCACCCATGCAGGAATCAAAAAAGACTACAGAACAAATTAGGACATTATTAAAAATTGCAGTGGTTGTAATCTTCGTTTTTTATTCCACTTTGAAAGTTACAAGTACTTCCACATACACATATCTATTCTGACTGATCCTATGGTGGGCAGTGGCCATGGGACACAGCTGCAGGGCACAGCTTTGGAATCAGGAAGTTAGGTTTGATGCTTCTTCTTGATGCTGACTGCTATGTAACACTGAAAACTTTTAAAAATATTTCATGACTACATGTTCTTCTCAACTCCAAAATGAAGAGAACAATGACTGCACCAAGTTTTGTACAATTCAGTTCAGTCACTCAGTCATGTCCAACTTTGTGACCCCATGGACTGCAGCATGGTAGGCTTTCTTGTCCATCAATTACAATACTAAGAAGTTTTCAACACCCAGCCTGTCTCCTTTCAGGAAGAAGAGTAAACTACCATCTACTGGGAGTTAAGTCCTCCTAGTCCATCTCAGCCCACCCTACTCAGTGATAATAAAATCACCATCCACATTGTTCATATTCTTGTAAAGAACTGTTGTGATCCTGAAATTTTTATTACTTGTGGGAAAGAAAATGACTACTTCACAATGACTTTTCCTAGTAGTATGTCTTGATGTCTCTAAACCTCTCTCCTTCAAACTGAGACAAAAATTCAGTTTCATTTAGAAAGGCCATAGGTTGGAATTTTACATCAAAGGGCACAGCAAAGGGGCCTTTATACCTCACATTCATGCTGCAGATCCAGGACAATTTGGACGGTCTCTTTAAAATTTTGAGGGCTAAATGCCAGGCAGTATCCTAGACTGGATGTTAGAACAGAAAAAGGGCATCAATGGAAAAAGTAGTAAAATATGAAGAAAGTCTGGAGTCTGATTACTACAGTTAATTTTTCACTTCTTACAAACATACCATTGTTATTCAAGACAACAATGTTAGGGGAAACTGGATGAGAAGTATATAGAAACTCTCAGTTCTATCTGTGCCACTTTTTCTGTATGTCTAAAATTATGTCAAAAATTAAGGGCACCTAGATAACATATTAAAAAGCAGAGACATTACTTGGCCAACAAAAGTCCGTCTAGTCAAGGCTATGGTTTTTCCAGTGGTCATGTATGGATGTGAGAGTTGGACTGTAAAGAAGGCTGAGCGCCAAAGAATTGATGCTTTTGAACTGTGGTGTTGGAGAAGACTCTTGAGAGTCCCTTGGACTGCAAGGAGGTCCAACCAGTCCATCCTAAAGGAGATCAGTCCTGGGTGTTCATTGGAAGGACTGATGTTAAAGCTGAAAGTCCAATACTTGGCCACCTCATGTGAAGAGTTGACTCATTGGAAAAGACTCTGATGCTGGGAGGGATTGGAGGCAGGAGGAGAAGGGGACAACAGAGGATGAGATGGCTGGATGCCATCACCAACTCGATGGACATGAGTTTGAGTGAACTCTGGGAGTTGCTGATGGACAGGGAGGCCTGGCATGATGTGATTCATGGGGTTGCAAAGAGCCGGACATGACTGAGCGGCTGAACTGAATTTCTTACTGTTGGAAGAGGAAGCTGCAAGTATCGGAAGGGGAAAGACTACAGTGTGATGCCTTCCATGGTGCTGGACCTGCAGCCACAGGAATTTGTTTAAGGAATACCATGACATGCTCATCTTAACCATGGAAAAATATCTGCCCTCTGTTCTGAGGGCAGCTGATCAAAGGCTGCGATGAGGTTCCCTGGGACTTTTGCCTCTATCAGCATCTAAGTGTGCTGGGCACATTTAAGGGGCTGTCTGAATTCCTCAGGCAAATTTGGGTTGAGTTGGCCAGAAACACCATATTTAAGCTGTCTGAAGGTGAGGAGAGGCTTCAAGGGCTGTGCCTCATCTGCTGTCAGTGATGGAGAGGTGGGAATACGGTCAGTCACCAAAGAAATAGAGAAAGGGAGGTACAATGTGTGGATTGAGTTCATCTCATCAGGAGTTTACCTATGAGCAGAAAATGTGTGCCAGTAAGCCCCAAAGAATTCGATGGCTAAGGGGAAAAGAGCAAGCTCTTAAGGAACTGAACTAGCCAATCCTCCAAAAAGTCCTTACTGATGACTGAAAGTCAAGAAGCTCACTGCATAAGCCAAAACCCCAAACTGGTGATCATAGAATCAGCACAGTTTATACAGGGAGGACTTGGGATTCTCAGTGTCCTTCCCAATACATCATGAGACCTTTATCCTACCCCAAACTCACCCCAAGCCATTGTATGAACTCAAAAACATCTCACCCCTTTGGACCTCAAGTTGCTTATCTTTACAAGAATATTAGTCTTGTTGATCCCTGAGGTCCCTTCTAACAGGGATACCCCATGGTCTGTGCTTGATACGTATATTTGTGAGAGCATGAAAAGTCATGTCAGTAATATACTCTGAGAGTCTGCCCTGGAAATCTGGGCATAGGTGATACAGCCATGGTTCAAACAGGCAAAGGTCCTACTCTCATGGAGCCTTTATTCCAATACAAAACAAAACAAATAATTGCACATACAGTGTAATGCCAGGTAGTGACAAATGCCAGGAAGAAAAATTAAAAACAGGGAAAAGTATGGGTTATTTTTGTTTCAACACCCAAGGAAGGCCACTTTGACAGGTAACATTTTAGCAGAGATGTGAATAAAGTGAGGGAGCAAACTATGCAAACATTTAAGGAAGGTAATTCTGAGAAGAGAGAAGAATCATGTGGCCAAAAACTCTAACATACAAGACGAGTTAGAATATTCAAGGCTGGTGTGGCTGGTGAAGAGAGCAAAAAAATGGAGGGAGGAGTTAGGAGGCTACTAGTACAGGCAAGAAATGACAGTAGTTTGAACTAGAAGCACAGAAATGATAAGTTTATATGCCAGCCACTTTTTTTAGTACTTGTCTTAACTCATCTAATCCTCATACAACCCTGTGAGGTTGGTACGTTATTAACAGATGAACAAGGAAGAAAGATTAAGGAATTTGATCAAGGTTACATAGCAAGTGAGTAGCGGAGGCAAGAGCCAATGGAACGGGGCATGCCTAAGGCTGGTAAAGTGAAAGTGAAAGTCGCTCAGTTGTGTCCAACTCTTTGCAACCCCATGAACTATACAGTCCAGGGAATTTTCCAAGCCAGAATACTGAAGTGAGTAGCCTTTCCCTTCTTCAGAGGATTTTCCTAACCCAGGGATTGAACCCAGGTCTCCCATATTTCAGGCAGATTCTTTACCAGCTGAGCCACAAGGTAAGAAGAGCTCAAAAGCAGGGTACATTTTGCAGGAAGTTTTAACAGGACTTACTCTGGGATTAGATATGGGGAGTGGGATAAAGAAATGACTCCGTCTTCTCCAACCTGCAAACACTTATTTGTGCAAACACTTATTTGGGGTGATACATTCACAAGAGAGAAAGCAATCAGTTATTTGTGAGTGTGAGAAAGTCAACTAGGCATGTAACAAAGGGGTAGTCACACCAGCTGCCACCTTAGAAAGGGATTCAGTTTCATTGCAATGGGCTATCTCCATTGCAGAACTCTATACATACACAAGACTTGACTGGCAGCTTCCAGGGCAGGGCCCTGCCTCCCCCCCTGTTAGACAGATCGAAACCACATATAATAGTGGTACACAGCTGCAAGCACTGGATCAGTCACTGCTGAGCGTGAAACAGACCTTTATCATACAAAGATGTCTTGTTAATTGTTGGTTTCCAATGTTATCAAAAGCCAAAGAAAGATGTAAATCTAGGTGACGAATCTTGCTATATAAAAAAGATCTTTAAAGACTCTGTTCTTATGGGGGAAAAAAAGAAAGAAAAGAAAATACAAGGCATCACACTGCACACCTGGAAGTGCTTTCCCTGAACTCTTGGGTATCAGCAGAAAATTCAATAAAATTCCTCAAAGCAGATAAATGGCTCAGTGTCAGCATAAAGCATGGATGGTAAAGAGATTTCATCTTGAATGCCATCTCCAAGGCTTGTTAGTGGCTGCCTAGCAGTTCAGTGATAAAGCAACATGATCAATAGTGATGTCTGCCAAGGTGTAGAAAGAAGAATGGATACATGCATCTCAAATATTTCCATCTTTTTTCCATAGGAAGAATTCTAACTTCTGAAGCTATTCAAAAGTATGGACTTAGTTTCCCTATCACTGAAGTACATGTCTAAGGAAAGCTGCTGGGT
Source organism: Neotragus moschatus (assembly GCA_006410615.1). Lineage (NCBI taxonomy): Eukaryota > Metazoa > Chordata > Mammalia > Artiodactyla > Bovidae > Neotragus > Neotragus moschatus. The sequence goes on from SJYA01001460.1 coordinate 152,501, forward strand.
TAGTCATCATTAGTATTTCCTGTGACTTCATCAGCAGGGGGTAGGCATATGGGGTGATTCTTTATACTTTTATGTATTGCCTGAATTTGTACACTTTTATGTTATTTTTGTAATGATAAAAACTCATTTTAATTTATTGAAAAATTAAGTATTTTGAGGATAAAGCACTCTCTTAGTGTTAAGTCTGAGTTAGAAAGAGTATAGGGACAATAATCCCTCTCTTAATTTAGTACCCCTTGTATGAAGTTTTTTTAACACAGACATTTTACCTCTAAGACTTTTCACGAAATAAAATTCCATTCACAGGGTAGAGTACCCTAAAATCAGATCTGTAAGAGACAGTTTTAAAAAGTAGACAGCGATGAGAGAGATGGGAAAGAAGGTACAAATCAGAAATCAGGAAGAGAAAAGAGGACAAAAGTAGAACTTTTGCAAGGAAACTTTAAGAGAAGGACAGAAAGCTAAGAGACTATCACATCAGACCTAGATGACCCTCCAGTTTGGCAAGAAGGGTAGGAGTGAGAGGCCTAGAGTCATGCGTCTCTGGGCAGCACTATGGCCAGCACATCCCCAAACATAGAGGTTCTCTGAGCCACAGTCAGGCCCCAGAGAAGGGAACCCTGGGTCTGCTCCTTGCTAGATGTGTGACCTTGGCTGAGTCACTTAATCTCTTCTTGCCTGTTTCCTCACTGGTAAAATGGGGGTCATGACTACATGTACGTCAAAGGGTTGCTGTGGGGACTGAAGGAGTCTGTCCAGGTAAAATGCTTAGAACAGTGCCTGGTACACAGTAAGTAAAATAAATGCTCAAAGCATTTAGGCTTGTTAAAAACAAAAAAATAACTTTAGAAATAACTAAAATCAGTAAATTAAGAGTTTCCAGAGCTTTTTCCATCTCAAACATCAAAAACGCTTTTGTTTCTGTGGTTAGGGTGGGACCTAGGGGACAGATCAACACTGTCACAAAATAATAGTCTGAACAATTAAACAAAGTAGACTACATTTGAAAAACATCAAGGGGCATATTATTTGCAGCAAAACTAAATGAACTGATAAATACCCTATTGAAATCCTCAAAAATTCTAGTAAGTAAAGGAGAGTAGGAAGAATTTAATTGTACATTAACCATTATCACTAAATTAAGACACGTAAAACAATATTTCTTTTAGTTTGCTGTCCTAAGTCTTCTAAGTTAGTAAACACATGAAACCATATTGATAATAGTTTTCATAAGTTTATTCATTACTTGTGCCTGATCTTATTTTTCCATAATTCCTACAGGTTTTTAACCATCTATCTCCTAATAAAATTGGGTTTTTAAAACAACACTCATGAATAGGGCATGGCTAGACTTAAACAGGGAGAAGCCAATGGCACCCCACTCCAACACTCTTGCCTGGCAAATCCCATGGGCGGAGGAGCCTGGTAGGCTGCAGTCCATGGGGTCGCTGAGAGTTGGATACAACTGAGCGACTTCACTTTCACTTTTCACTTTCATCCATTGGAGAAGGAAATGGCAACTCACTCCAGTGTTCTTGCCTGGAGAATCCCAGGGACAGCGGAGCCTGGTGGGCTGCCGTCTATGGGGACACACAGAGTCGGACGTGACTGAAGCGACTTAGCAGCAGCAGCAGCAGACTTAAACAGATGTTGAAGCCAACCTTTCTGAATGTTAACTAATGCAATATGGCTTTTAATCTTTTGGGGCTTTTAGATTTTTTAAATTTAATTCTACAGACAAAGACTTTTACCAGGGCACCTCTGGAACATTATTTATGCTATTCTTCTTGAGGCATAAAATGTAAGAAAATATACTAGAAATTCCTCCCAATTCACTGTTGGCCCTGATTCCAAATCCGTCTTTCTGCCAATAAAGCAGCTCCACCTTGATAGAAAGAAGCCTGGTCTTGGGTTATGGTGATCTGGGCTCAGATCTTAGGTCCATCATCTTTATATCATGATCATTACATTAGGTTTTATTACCTGTGTGAATCCAAACAAGTTCTTCAGCTTTCCTCAACCCTATTTTTCTTTGAGTTTTCTTTATGTTAAATAGAAAACAAAGTAAAACCTAAAACTTGTGACAATTAATATGAATTACTATAAGACTGATGTTAGACAGTATATCCTCTCCTCCTCTCACCCCAACCTCTTGCAAAAAAAAAAATAAATAAAACTTAACAGGCTGAAGAAGGATGAGAAAACACTGAGCCAGGGGGAGTTCAAGAGGAAATAAAGTACAGACACAGATAAGGGAGCCTACTCTTTCTTCCTTCCACTCAGGAATCACAAGCTTTGAGGATGCCAAGTATCTAAGGGGGTTAAGAAATATGGCGAGTTCGGAAAGGCTGGCTGTTCTCCCTTTCCCTCCCATTTCTCCAGTCTCTCACTGCTTTTCCCTCACCTCCCTCTGCTCACCCACAACTAGGCTTCCTCGCACCCCTTCCTTTCCTTCCCTCCTCTTCATTTTGGGTAGAAGTTGTCTTCCGTTGCAGATCATTTCTCTTTGGAGACTAAAGCAGATCCACAGTTGAGATCAGAGGAAGGGAATGAAAATCCTGGAGTCTTTGCCAGGCTGCAGGGAGAGGCATCAGAAACCTCTGGGTCAGTGAGAACTCAGTCACACTTCAAATGGAGCAGGATTCAACACACTGAAATAAGTCAGTGGTAAACTGCTACACGTGCTAGGGGGACCTAAGTCAGGAAGGTAAAGTCACTCTACCCAGAAGTCAGGAAATTGCAGCTAAAGCACAGATGCCTGCAGCTCCCAAAGTGAGATGGACAGCAGGTTACAGAGCCCGACAAAGCCACTGCCAAGACCACTGCATGTACACACACTGGCCAGCACCCACCACAGCCAGAGAAGAATGCTTACATCCCTTTCTTCCAAACTTCACATAGGAACTGTCTTTACCACGTTAGCAAGTGTAGTTCTCAGGCTTGAAACTACATATCATAGTTGGAACACTATGATAGAGCAGAGACCATAAAGGGAGAAGGCATGGTGTTCAAGGCCAAGAAAAAAGAGTGGGCCTAAACCCACATGCTCTTCTAGCTATTTGTTGGTTGGTTTGTATGTTGAGGGCTTAGCCAAAAGAATCAAGAAGTCAGGAAGCCAAAGTAACAAAATCTACACCTTGGCTGGAATGTTCCTTGTATCAGTACTAAAGGACTCATTTTTTTGTTTTTTTTTAAGAATTTTACAATTGCCTTATATATAATGAATCTAGGAATGGGGACTTTTTCTTGCATGATACAGTTTTTGAAATTCATTTTTAAAAATTTTAGCCAGAGTCTAGTTAGGTTCTGTTCCTATTCACAGTGAAAGGATGGGATGGGAAATGCTATTTATTTTATATCCTATGGTTAGGCAGCTTTCAAGAGGAACTGACAGTCAATTCAGCACTGACACCTCAAGTTGTGAGCCAAAGCTCTTCTAGAAAATCTGGAAATGATTTATCTTCTTTACCGATCAATATACAAACAGAAAGTCAAGCAGTTACAAGTTAGTACCTAAGAAAGGAAGCTCACAACCACTCTTATTGAAAGTAATATGAATCGCTTCTGCAGATCTCTGAAATTCTTTTTTACTCAACAGTTTACTCAACCAACTTTAACAGTTTTTAAAAGTAGGTCAAATCATCATTGAGATTCATCAATTCAACTCACTAATACAAAGGCATTTAATTAGTCCTTAGAAACAGATGAAGAATATACAGTTGTTAACTCTCTTTAACGTACTCTTCCCTCACATTCTATTTTATTTTTATATGTGCTAATAGGAATTCTACAGCTTTCAAGATGGGTTGATTTCTCCATATTATTCCCCAGTTTAACTGTTGGAATGAAGAATATGATTATATCACTAAACACATCTGAGAGAAGAAATTTTTCTTTAAACATAACCCAGAACAAGACGGTCATCATGAAAGATATCAATACATCTTAACACATCATAATTGAATATTTTCCCACTATAAACCCCACTATAAACAAAGTTTAAAAAGAAGTGGCAGATTGGGAGAAAATGTTCACAACGTAGATAACAAACACGATCATGAGTTCAATTTTTAATTACTACAAATTAAAAAATAATAACAAAATATTAAAAGGGGGCAAAACAAGAAAACAGGAAACTCACAGAAAAGTCCAAAGGACCAATAAACATGTGAAAACCTGCTTAATATTATGATGTAGGGAGACGTAAAATAAGTAATTTTAATTTCATCCAGTTTGGGAAAAAATATAAAAATACACAATACAGAGGCCTACTATAGATGTAGAAAAATAAGTATGTTTTTTTTTTTTTGGTTGAGGCAGTATAAGTGAGAACATTCTGAAAGGCAATTTGTCAGTGTCTATTAATATTTTAATTGTATGTGATTTGTCAGTATCTGTTAATATTTTAATTGTATACTCATTCTGACCAGAAACTGTACTGTTATTTACATACTTAGACACATTTGCAAGGAGACTTCATTTCAGTATTCTTTGTAACAACTAAAGAAAATAGTAACAAATACCCCTCAGCAGGGGAATGGTTAATAAATACATAACCACCAGTATACAGGATGAAAAAGGAGTTAGACCAGGAGACAAAGTTAAGTTTTTCAAAAACTTGTGAACAATCCATATGACATGATGCCTTTTGTATTTAAATGTGGAAAACAGCACTTGGTTTTCTATGCTTTTTTAAAAAAAGAGAAATGACAAAGATGACACTGATTTTTGACAGACAAAATAACTCAGGTCAAAGGGATCTGGGAGGGAGGGTTGGTAACAGGGAGTATTCCTTTTTATCTATTCCAGTTGAAATTTTCACAAGGACACAGGAGTCATGTATTACTTTTGTAATTAAAAATAATTTTTACAAATTATCAAACAGAAAATAAAAGAACATTAACATTTCTACACTCACCAAACTGAAACATTTATCTGATTCTCTAATTCTATCCCCTTAGTGCCCAGCAATTTCCTATTTAATAGCCCAGCTTATGTGTAATTTCATTTACAAAGCCTTTTTTGACAGAGCTCTAATCAGAGATATTCAGCTTTCAAATCCATGTTCATTTCTCTAATATGGCTTTTAACTCGTTGCATTATATAACAATCAATTCACTCCATTTTTTCCAAAACAGTGAGCTTTTCAAGGGTAAGGAATCTGAATCCATGGTCTCTAACATGAGGTCTGTCTGGTCCAGGAAAAAAAGAATAAGTGAAGTCAGTGTTTAGATTTCCTCTTTGCTGAAATGTAACTAGAAGCAGCCCTCATCTTTCTAAACTCCTAACAAGATTTAACTCAAGTCATACTTCTCTTCTTTATTAAACTCACTTAACTTTCTAATCAGAACTGGGGGTATAAAGGTTTAAGTTTATTTCCCATTCTTACCTGATTTTTTTTTTTTAATCACATTCTACCTTCACTCTCCTATTTGATCTTACTGAATTAAGACAGAATATTGTATAGTGTGGTCAAGAGAGTGAGATAATCCTTAAAGACCATCACCAAGCCATGTGAATCTGAATCTCCCACATCTGTGAGGGTCTCTTACGTAGTATGTGCTTAGTGAATGAATGATTGTAAATTACAATAATGACACTCAATTAACTAAAGCCACAAAGTCACCACAGGCCTCAGATTCTCAAAGAAGTGTTTCCTCATCCTGAATCCACACCAATACCCCAGAAATGAGATCCTATGAATGAACTAAGAATTCCTCTGTGGATAATATTAAAATTACACATCCCATGGACTATAATAAGTGTACCTTTTAGGGACACGTAGTAAAAAGGGACCCCCACCTAGATTCTGAAAAGTTTCATTTTATATTATTTACAATTTAAGCAGTATAGTATAGTAGTTAAAGTGATGAGTTCGAGAGTCAAATATCTGACTTTGAATCCTGGCTTCTCCACTTACTGGGTCATCTTATTTGGAGGGAGCTACTTACTTGCTCTGCCCTTTTTAAAATCATCTGTGGGGAGAAAAAACAAATGAGAATCAGAGCATCTCAAGGGCTGCTAGGCAATACTGTAGACAAAGTACCTAGAATAGGTAACCTCACACCTTTTTCAATGAGACCAACTATTATTGTTCCTATTGTTTCCTGGCTTTCTATCTCACAGCAGAGCAAAAACAGAATATCGGAAGAAGACTAAATATGTAAGGTAAATCAAACACTAAGGATAGAAAAGAAATTTCTAGCATCATAAAGCCTATTTATTTGTGGTCCTGTATAGATCCACATTCATCCATAGTCCTAGAAGTGCTGAGAGAATTACAACCAGGGTATACACTACTGCCCACATTAATGCACAAGACAAAACATCTAGGATTCTGCTTACACAATTTGGAAAGAGAGGGTAGTGTGCATGACAGCAGTTTTTAAATATGTATTTGAGTGACTATGATGATAATATCCCTTAGGAAGAAACTTCCGTTTGCTGAGGAAATGTTTAAATCATTCTAATAGAGGTAGCTTAGTTGTTATAGGTCATGGGTTTCAGCTTGTCCCCAGAGTAATAGCAAATCAAACAAGCCTCCTCTCCATGACAGAATGAGAAAGCTGCTCCTGGCTGGGATCAGGATGTGAGTGGGATGACAGCTGGTGACGGGAGCAAGAAAACAGAAAAGGGAACAGGATGGGGGACCAGAGAGGAGCTTCTCCTGAGACTGTCTCAGTAAAGTCCAGAAAATTCAGACATGTTCTTCAGCTGAATGTCTTCTGGAAACCGGTAAAGGCTTCCAGTTCTGAAACTGGAAGATGAACCTTAGTGAGTGATAGTCGCTCAGCCATGTCTGACTCTTTGTGACCCCATGAACTGTAGCCCGCCAGGCTCCTCTGTCCATGGAATTTTCCAGGCAGGGATAGTGGAGTGGGACTAACCTTTCAACTAATTTCAACAAACAGGAAGTCACTCCCCAAATACATGATTTGAGATACCATGTGTGATAGAGTTGTGGTAGATCTGTACCCAAACAAGTGTTCAAATCCCTCTCAAAATGTGTTGGCACATAAGAGTTAAATTACATATGTGAGAAAAACTCCTCTCCTGTCAGTATCTCATAATTAAGACATTAATTTCTTCTTCTGAGAAGGTTCCCATCAGGTAGGAGTAGCAGTCGCNGTGCTTAGTGAATGAATGATTGTAAATTACAATAATGACACTCAATTAACTAAAGCCACAAAGTCACCACAGGCCTCAGATTCTCAAAGAAGTGTTTCCTCATCCTGAATCCACACCAATACCCCAGAAATGAGATCCTATGAATGAACTAAGAATTCCTCTGTGGATAATATTAAAATTACACATCCCATGGACTATAATAAGTGTACCTTTTAGGGACACGTAGTAAAAAGGGACCCCCACCTAGATTCTGAAAAGTTTCATTTTATATTATTTACAATTTAAGCAGTATAGTATAGTAGTTAAAGTGATGAGTTCGAGAGTCAAATATCTGACTTTGAATCCTGGCTTCTCCACTTACTGGGTCATCTTATTTGGAGGGAGCTACTTACTTGCTCTGCCCTTTTTAAAATCATCTGTGGGGAGAAAAAACAAATGAGAATCAGAGCATCTCAAGGGCTGCTAGGCAATACTGTAGACAAAGTACCTAGAATAGGTAACCTCACACCTTTTTCAATGAGACCAACTATTATTGTTCCTATTGTTTCCTGGCTTTCTATCTCACAGCAGAGCAAAAACAGAATATCGGAAGAAGACTAAATATGTAAGGTAAATCAAACACTAAGGATAGAAAAGAAATTTCTAGCATCATAAAGCCTATTTATTTGTGGTCCTGTATAGATCCACATTCATCCATAGTCCTAGAAGTGCTGAGAGAATTACAACCAGGGTATACACTACTGCCCACATTAATGCACAAGACAAAACATCTAGGATTCTGCTTACACAATTTGGAAAGAGAGGGTAGTGTGCATGACAGCAGTTTTTAAATATGTATTTGAGTGACTATGATGATAATATCCCTTAGGAAGAAACTTCCGTTTGCTGAGGAAATGTTTAAATCATTCTAATAGAGGTAGCTTAGTTGTTATAGGTCATGGGTTTCAGCTTGTCCCCAGAGTAATAGCAAATCAAACAAGCCTCCTCTCCATGACAGAATGAGAAAGCTGCTCCTGGCTGGGATCAGGATGTGAGTGGGATGACAGCTGGTGACGGGAGCAAGAAAACAGAAAAGGGAACAGGATGGGGGACCAGAGAGGAGCTTCTCCTGAGACTGTCTCAGTAAAGTCCAGAAAATTCAGACATGTTCTTCAGCTGAATGTCTTCTGGAAACCGGTAAAGGCTTCCAGTTCTGAAACTGGAAGATGAACCTTAGTGAGTGATAGTCGCTCAGCCATGTCTGACTCTTTGTGACCCCATGAACTGTAGCCCGCCAGGCTCCTCTGTCCATGGAATTTTCCAGGCAGGGATAGTGGAGTGGGACTAACCTTTCAACTAATTTCAACAAACAGGAAGTCACTCCCCAAATACATGATTTGAGATACCATGTGTGATAGAGTTGTGGTAGATCTGTACCCAAACAAGTGTTCAAATCCCTCTCAAAATGTGTTGGCACATAAGAGTTAAATTACATATGTGAGAAAAACTCCTCTCCTGTCAGTATCTCATAATTAAGACATTAATTTCTTCTTCTGAGAAGGTTCCCATCAGGTAGGAGTAGCAGTCGCTGGGTGTAATGTTCCTTTTAGTCTTTATAAGAGCTGACTTTGTTCCACATCCTACCGCATACTAGGACCAGAGCTGTGTACATGTCAAGGGTTCTATGTTTTGTTTTGTTAATTTATTTATTTCTGGCTCTGCTGGGTCTTCGTTGCTGCGCACGGGCTTTCTGCCGCTGCACTGAGCAGGGACTGCACTCTAATTGTGGCGCCTGGGCTTCTCGCTGTGGTGTCGTCTCTTGCTGTGGAGCACAGGCTAGACTGCAGGCTCCGTAGCTGTGGCACAGGGGCTTTGTTGCCTCACAGCTTGTGGAATCGTCCCAGACCAGGGATTGAATTCATGTCCCCTGCATTGGCAGCGGGATTCTTAACCACAGGAAAGTCCCAGTAAGGGTTCTGTGTTTCCTAAGTTATGTGATGATCAAGACCTCTCCAGGCATTCCCTTTTATGCTGACTGTGGAATTCAGCAGTACATGTGGCCTCCAAGCCAGTTCTTAGGAGAATGGATTCCACATATGGAACAGGATGCCTTTGCCTCTTCTTCTAAAGCATCTCTTCGGAAACCATCTGAAAGCTACTCCAGACCACTTTATTTCCAGCCTGCTCTGGGGTTCACATATTGGGAGTTGCAGGGTGGCGGGGGTGGGAGTCAAAAGCCAAGTCCCTGAGTCACCGTGTCCCAGCCACCTTTGCCTCTGTCCCCAGTGGTCACTTTGTAATCCTCCATCACTGATACTGTGACTCCAGCAGTTGAGCTATTTTCCTGGGCATGAAGTAACCAGAGGCTTTTTGATGGGCCACACCTGCAAGGAGCAGAGGCTGTTGCTGTCCAAATTCTACACCAGTAGCCACTTCCTCTCAAAGGCACAAGTCCCACCCGAGGCCAGGCTCCAGCTCTGGGCTCTGAAGTAGGAGAGCATGAGGAGTTCCTCCAGTCTACACAACTTCACTTGCTCTTGGTATGGAAGGCCATTTAAATACTTACTGAGCACTTCCTGTGGATAAGTTATTAATACTTTGCCAGGCAGTTAGCCTATTAGCTCATTAAAGCCCCACAGTAAATCAGAGTTGAGCTCTTGTGCTCATATTAAAGGGAAGGTTGTTGGTCAGGATGGCTTCAGCCCTGCGTTAAAGAATTCCCAGTGAAAGTGGTTTACATAATTGTGTTGTTGGTTAAAAGGGCGGGCTCTGGAGACAGAATGCTGGTTTTCAAATCCCTGCTTTATTGTCAGGTGTGTGGGCAACTTTGGGTAATTTAAAGAATTTTAGGCTTCATCTTTCTCAGTTTTAAGATGGGAGAATACTGATATCTTCACCCTAGGATTGCTGAAAGGTTAAAAGGGGATAATGCACGCAAAGCACTTAGAACACAGCCTGGAAAATATAGGAAGTCTGAGGTGAGGGGTAAGTCCAGGTTGGGGTCAGTGAGAAGCAAGACTTGCCTACTTTTCTGTCCTGTCTTCTTCACTGTGCTTTTAACCTCAAGGGACAAGATGGCAGCCACAGTATCAGGCATCACATGCAGAAATAATAATAACATCTGACAACAAAGGAAGAAGAAAACTGTTTCCTCTCTTGCTTCTCATTTTAAGAAGGAAGAAAGCCATCCCCAGACAACTTTTCCTTTTATTCCTCAGACCACAGCGGAGGCTCAAGTACCAGGATTTCCAGACTCTAGTATAATTTCTGCCAGCACAAAAGCTACAAAAGTGAGGATGACTTTGTTAGGCCAGCAACAAAGTACAGAAACTAATTTTCAAAGTTGTTAAGTTGCTTAAGGTCACGCAGCCAGTCTATGGTAGAGCTGGAACATAACAAGCCTGTACCTTCTGCTGGAGATGCTGTCTCCCAGATCACTGCACACAGATCGCTGCCTTTCCAGGGCTACCATGACAAAGCATCACATATGGGGAGGAACTGAAGCCAACAGAAGATGACTGTTTCAGTTTTGGAGGCTAGACATCCAAGGTCAAGATGTCAGCAGTTTGTTTCTTCTGAGGGCTCTGAGGAAGAACCTGTTTCATGCCTCTCCCGTAGCTTCTGGTGGTTTGCTAGAAATCCTTAGCATTCTGTGGCTGGTAGAAATATTGCTTTTATTCCTGACTTCATCTTGATATAGTGACCTTGTCTGTATCTCTCTACATTGTCCCCTTGATATAAGAATGTCAGTCATATCAGATGACAGTGTACCCTAATGATGTCATTTTAACTTGATTACCTTATAAAGACCCTCTCTCCTGTGTCCTATAACTGTAAATTTCACAAATGAAAACTTATCCTCTACTACCCTCAGTCACCTAGTTCCCAGCCCCTGAAGAATTGTTGGTATCAGGTGCCTGTGTATCTGTCTGGAGACTGAATATGCATTTAAATTCTTACATCATTTTTTTTTAAACACATATACATACAAAGTGATCCTCATCTCCATATCTGGTTTCATGGCATGCTGAGAGATCTCACGAAATGTCACTGGGCACTGCTTAATGTCCTTCCAAAAGAAAAATATTTCAAATAATAAAAAACCACAGTCTCGGTATAGTTAAGACATACCCCACAGTCCTTTATGTTAAAGACTGAACTATTGAAAACTTGGTTGTAATTCCTATAGAATACTTAAGTAGGTTCTCCCCTGACATTTTATTTTGATTCTCTATTTATACTGATTTTAAGTTTCAAAGTATAATTGATATACACATAAAATTTGCACACATTTAATGCATACAATGTGATCAGTTTAACACATGCATACACCTGTGAAATCACCACAATCAAAGCAATAAAAATATCCATCACCTTCAAAAAAGCCATTTGGCAGTCATTCATCTTTAGCTCCTCTCTGAAGTACCTAGAGAACAGAATCCAATGCACATTTCCTATGTTACTTTAACAGATGCTAAAACTCCTTCAACTGGAAGAAGTTAACTACTTGATGACCATGAGCACTGGACCTCCAGACCTACTAGAGCTGGTAGATGGATAATATTAACCCCTGTGACACCACCCTGTTACTTCATCATCAACCCATCAAAGAACTGTACACAAGCTGATCACATACCCTGCAACTCTCCTCCTTCACCTAGCCTAGCCTTTGAAAACGCTTTCTTGAAACTCTAGTTTAGGCTTTTTGAGAATTAGCTGTCCCAGATTCCTTGTCTGGCACTTTACAATAAACACTGCACTTTGCTTCACCACAACCCAGTGTTAGTAGACTGGCTTTACTGCACATGGGCAAGCAGACACAAATTTGGTTTGTAAAGAACTATGTGTTAGGACCTCACAAATCAATTTGAGAGGGTGACAATTCAATCCACAACAACATAGGTGGAAACCATATTAAATGAAAACCAAAAATTTTAGCAGAAAACAAGGGAGAGGATGACATCTTTCCATTTATCCAGCTGATAGAGAATTAATTTTAAAATGCTCAGATGAAAAACATCCACAAACATAACACGGGGCGGGGGGGAAATATATATATATATCTCAATAGATTAACTGAGCTCAAAAGTAAATATTCCCTTAACATAACTAATAATTACTTTGAGGGGCAAATAGTGGGCTTTTTGGTCCACTGCTTCTTGTCTCTGAAAAGGGATAATGCATTATTCATAATCTAATAATGTTTTGCCTTATGCAAGTACTTCTAGCTGAAACCCTTAGGGGAAATAAAAATGGAACAGGTCTTATCTTCCTTCTTATTTTCTAAGAGGTCAAGTATTTAAAGTATTTAAGGTTTCTAAATTTTAGTCTATTAAGGACAAGAGCTTTTGTTCTTAACTGTTATCACGGGTCACTTATCTCACCAAACTAAAGCTTGTCATCACCAGCAGACAAGGCAAGAACTCAAAGGGTCACACTTGGAAAAAACAATTAATGTTTTTGCATTTTGAGGTCACTGTTTCTAACAGCTGCTGAAAATAACAAGTAGCAGGAATTAAGCAGTCACTGTGTGTTATGTACCTGGCTAAGCAAAGCAAGACTCTGCAAGGGTGCATTTATTTTTTTCTCAAAAAACCATTTTATGAGGATACCTTCATACCCTTTTTCCATACCCTTACTGTATTTAAAGAGGCTAAAGCACAGAAAGACTCTCGAAGACCATCCCTTGTAAGTGGCAAAGCCAAAGGTTTGAACCCAGGTCTGCTTAATTTCAGGACTCACACACTTAACAGAGCAACGGACAAAATGTCAGATATTAGTCTTGTCACTAGTTCTATAAAGCTAGAAATCTTCATCTGTAAAGTACGGATAAAACTGTCTAGCTCAATCATGGGAAAGTCGACATTTTCCCTTAGACATCTCATCTTTGAATCAAAAACCTGTGTCCTTTGAACCAGGAGATAGATGAGCTTCAGGTTGGACATTTACAACTGGCCTCATGTTTGCATTTCACGCAGCACAAGTGGGCTTCAGGTTGGATAGCTACAAGTAGGCTCCTGTTTGCATTTCCTGAGACAAGCGATAGGTGGGCTTCAATTAAGGCTTTTACAGTCAGCCTCCTGTTTCCCTTTTGAAATGGAATTAACAAAAGAAACAGGGTAAGGAGCCAGACTTTATCTCTTGTAAACCCCTTAAGGTAACAATTGTGGCAATAGTTAAGGTAATAACCATGGCAAGGATAAAGAGGGGTAAAACCCTGTTTGAATAAAGGATAAAGGGATCTCCACTCCCCTCAACCCTCTTTTTGGGACGAGACCCAACACATATGCAAAAAAGTCTCCTTGTGGGTCAAAAGCCAGGGGATAATGCCAACCCTAATGAGATGGGTCATGGTGGACACGACTGAGTGACTTCACTTTCACTTTTCACTTTCATGCATTGGAGAAGGAAATGGCAACCCACTCCAGTGTTCTTGCCTGGAGAGTCCCAGGGACAGAGGAGCCTGGTGGGCTGCTGTCTATAAGGTCGCACAGAGTCGGACATGACTGAAGCGACTTAGCAGCAGCAGCAGCATGGTGGAGAGGTCTGACAGAATATGGTCCACTGGAGAAGGGAATGGCAAACTACTTCAGTCTTCTTGCCTTGAGAACCCCATGAACAGTATGAAAAGGCAAAAAGATAGAANAAGGTCGCACAGAGTCGGACATGACTGAAGCGACTTAGCAGCAGCAGCAGCATGGTGGAGAGGTCTGACAGAATATGGTCCACTGGAGAAGGGAATGGCAAACTACTTCAGTCTTCTTGCCTTGAGAACCCCATGAACAGTATGAAAAGGCAAAAAGATAGAACACTGAAAGATGGACTCCCCAGATCGGTAGGTGCCCAATATGCTACTGGAGATCAGTGCAGAAATAACTCCAGAAAGAATCAAGGGATGGAGCCAAAGTAGAAACAACACCCAGTTGTAGATGTGACTGGTGACAAGGTCTGATGCTGTAAAGAACAATACTGCATAGCAACCTGGAATGNGCCCCCCAAAATAAAGTCTGACACTGTTTCCACTGTTTCCCCATCTATTTCCCACAAAGTGATGGGACCTGATGCCATGATCTTTGTTTTCTGAATGTTGAGATTTAAGCCAACTTTTTTCACTCTCCTCTTTCACTTTCATCAAGAGACTTTTTAATTCCTCTTCACTTTCTGCCATTTTAATAATACCTCTCTTAATTCCTACTCAACTCAAAGAGCTACTGAGAAGGCAAAACTGGATGAAGAGCAATGTTACTCTTAAGTATATATAAAAATAAAAGGAATTATACATTCTAGGAAATAAGAATTCTTCCAATCTTATTATTATATATAAATTAACAATAGAATGAATAAATTGTGGTATACTTACACATTGGACTATAACACAGCAGNCAACTCAAAGAGCTACTGAGAAGGCAAAACTGGATGAAGAGCAATGTTACTCTTAAGTATATATAAAAATAAAAGGAATTATACATTCCAGGAAATAAGAATTCTTCCAATCTTATTATTATATATAAATTAACAATAGAATGAATAAATTGTGGTATACTTACACATTGGACTATAACACAGCAGGACCCCATGGGGCCTTACCAGGACAGGCCTTCCCCCAAATACTTTGTTTTGGCTCCTCTCTGAAGTGCCTAGATAACAGTATTTGATGCACATTTCCTGAGTTGTTTTGTAAATATAAAAAACCTCCCCTTCCCAACAAATGGAAGATGTTAACTACTGGACAACCATGATCATACGGCCCCAGGACTCCTGGAGACTAATGACTGATACTGTTAAACCCAGTGACACTACCCTACTACCTCCATCAGCCAATAAGAGAATCATGCACAAGTTAATCACAGACTCTGCAAACCCCCTCCCTCTCTTGACCTTTAAAAATGGTTTGCTGGAATAATTCAGGGAGTTTGTTTTACCTCACTGTGCATTGGAAACATGAGCTTGGATTAATAGGAACACTACACAGTCAGAAAATATACAAGATGCGGCTACATGCACCAACATGGATGAGTCTCACAAAAATTAATGCTGAGAAAAAAAGACTCTACACAGAATATGTTCTGTATGATTTCACTTATATGAAGCTCAAAAACAGTCAACATTAATATGTGTTAGTTAAGGCTGAACAGATCTATCAGGATAATGAAGAAAGGAATTAGAAAGTAATCACAAATTGTCAGACAGCAGGTTTAGGGGCAGTGGGAACTGATACTGTTTTAGTTTTTTAACCGAGCAGTGATTATATAGGTGTGTGCTTTGTAATACTTCATTAGACTGTGCATTTCAGTGTTTGTGCACTTTTCAGTAAGTTTTATTTCACAATAAAAGAGAAAAAAGAAGGTTAAGTACAATAACATGTACAATATGATAACATCCAAAAAATGACAGCTATATCCCAAAATTTATCTGATTTTCTCTGCACGGTTGAGAGTGGTTGAGCTCCAAGAACTTCTTCAGGGATGTGTTAAGGTTTTAACATCCAAGTTTTATACTGCCACCATAGAAAATATCACGTGGTAAACAGGGCAATAAAAGCAATTTTTGTATATTCAGAAGCAAACTTGGAACATGGTTTAGGGAAAAAGATAAAGTTCTAAATTTTCTAAATTTCTCTAAACCAGAGAAAAGCAACAGTTCAAGGGAGTGGGCTGGAAACTTATCAGAAGAGAAAGAATGTATCAAGAGAAACAGAAACATCTAGAAGACATGTGTATTTCTCCCCTCCCACCCACACCCACCCCCAACCCCTGCAAGGGCTCCCTTCCTAAGAGGAGTGATAGATGAAGATTAGGACAGTGTCTAATATTAATCTGTTGTCTGTTAATCAGAGGGCAAGCTTATTATATGATTATGCATTAATCAGTATGGTCCATTCATCAGTGATTCCATTCCCAAGGTTTCATTAAAGGTTAGTCACACATGACAGCCTTATGATAGATGGATAGGTGGTGTTGTAAGGAAAGGGCTGCCCTGGTGGCTCTGCGGTAAAAAAAAAAAAAAAAAAATCTCCCTGCTGGGGTTTCAGGAAATAGATGCCTTGTCACGTCTACCTTGTCAGCATCTGGCATGAGAATTCAATGTTTTTATCAATAGTCTTATGTAGCTGTCAATTAAATACTATAAATGACGGCCATTTCCAAGTGGACTGGTGGAGCTTTTAAACTACGAAACTGATGTTCTCTAGAGGATGCCATAGTCACTCAACAGTGTTATGGATTCCTGAAAAGATGTAGCCACTCATAATTTTGGCACTTCATCCATAATAATCCATGATTGGTGATGTGGGCAAGTAAATAAATAATTCAAAGTTCAATAAAAAAAACTATAGGTGACTTTGGTCTCATAAAAAGAAAGCCCTAAAATCACTTTAGTGGCCTCAAAAATCCCAAGTTAAAGGCTTTCTGTGTAAGGTAAGAGAGAAAACAAAGAACAGAACACATAGGGTATCCTGTTAAAGACAAAAGCTAGATCTGCCAAATATCATCCATGCTACCCAGAAAATTTTGCTGTAGTCAAGTCAATTCCCGAAGTCTCTCTGTTTTCTCCCATAACTTTCTCCTTGACCTAGAGAGACTATATCAAAGTCTTGGCCTTATGTTTACAAACATGTGTCCTCGTTGGTAACTGTTAGATCTCAAAAATTAAAAACATATTGAGAGAACTTCAAGCTCCTAGAAAGTTTCCTCAAAGTGAAGTGGAAGAATAGTTTGGTTTCCTCTGGGATGAAGAGGGTATGCTGAAGCTGCTGCCAAGTCGTTTTAGTCGTGTCTGACTCTCTGCGACCCCACCAGGCTCCTCTGTCCCTGGGATTCTCCAGGCAAGAATACTGGAGTGGGTTGCCATTTCCTGCTCCAATGCATTAAAGTGAAAAGTGAAGTCGCTCAGTCGTGTCTGACTCTTCACAACCCCATGGACTGTAGCCTACCAGGCTCCTCTGTCCATGGGATTTTCCAGGCAAGAGTACTGGAGTGGGTTGCCCTGTCCTTCTCCTAAGAGGGTATAGTGCAATGTAATCAACCAAGCAATGTGCTTTTCTTCCCTATACCAACTACCTCCCTCTCACACCCTCAAACATATTCTTTAAATGCTGATAACCCATGTGAGGCAAACATG
>SJYA01001460.1:170844-230977 GCA_006410615.1 Neotragus moschatus
ACTACTGGAAAAACCATAGCCTTGACTAGATGGCCCTTAGTCAGCAAAGTAATGTCTCTGCTTTTGAATATGCTATCTAGATTGGTCATAACTTTTCTTCCAAGAAGTAAGCGTCTTTTTTTTTTTTTTAGTAAGCGTCTTTTAATTTCATGGCTGCAGTCACCATCTGCAGGGATTTTGGAGCCCCCCAAAATAAAGTCTGACACTGTTTCCACTGTTTCCCCATCTATTTCCCACAAAGTGATGGGACCTGATGCCATGATCTTTGTTTTCTGAATGTTGAGATTTAAGCCAACTTTTTTCACTCTCCTCTTTCACTTTCATCAAGAGACTTTTTAATTCCTCTTCACTTTCTGCCATTTTAATAATACCTCTCTTAATTCCTACTCAACTCAAAGAGCTACTGAGAAGGCAAAACTGGATGAAGAGCAATGTTACTCTTAAGTATATATAAAAATAAAAGGAATTATACATTCCAGGAAATAAGAATTCTTCCAATCTTATTATTATATATAAATTAACAATAGAATGAATAAATTGTGGTATACTTACACATTGGACTATAACACAGCAGGACCCCATGGGGCCTTACCAGGACAGGCCTTCCCCCAAATACTTTGTTTTGGCTCCTCTCTGAAGTGCCTAGATAACAGTATTTGATGCACATTTCCTGAGTTGTTTTGTAAATATAAAAAACCTCCCCTTCCCAACAAATGGAAGATGTTAACTACTGGACAACCATGATCATACGGCCCCAGGACTCCTGGAGACTAATGACTGATACTGTTAAACCCAGTGACACTACCCTACTACCTCCATCAGCCAATAAGAGAATCATGCACAAGTTAATCACAGACTCTGCAAACCCCCTCCCTCTCTTGACCTTTAAAAATGGTTTGCTGGAATAATTCAGGGAGTTTGTTTTACCTCACTGTGCATTGGAAACATGAGCTTGGATTAATAGGAACACTACACAGTCAGAAAATATACAAGATGCGGCTACATGCACCAACATGGATGAGTCTCACAAAAATTAATGCTGAGAAAAAAAGACTCTACACAGAATATGTTCTGTATGATTTCACTTATATGAAGCTCAAAAACAGTCAACATTAATATGTGTTAGTTAAGGCTGAACAGATCTATCAGGATAATGAAGAAAGGAATTAGAAAGTAATCACAAATTGTCAGACAGCAGGTTTAGGGGCAGTGGGAACTGATACTGTTTTAGTTTTTTAACCGAGCAGTGATTATATAGGTGTGTGCTTTGTAATACTTCATTAGACTGTGCATTTCAGTGTTTGTGCACTTTTCAGTAAGTTTTATTTCACAATAAAAGAGAAAAAAGAAGGTTAAGTACAATAACATGTACAATATGATAACATCCAAAAAATGACAGCTATATCCCAAAATTTATCTGATTTTCTCTGCATGGTTGAGAGTGGTTGAGCTCCAAGAACTTCTTCAGGGATGTGTTAAGGTTTTAACATCCAAGTTTTATACTGCCACCATAGAAAATATCACGTGGTAAACAGGGCAATAAAAGCAATTTTTGTATATTCAGAAGCAAACTTGGAACATGGTTTAGGGAAAAAGATAAAGTTCTAAATTTTCTAAATTTCTCTAAACCAGAGAAAAGCAACAGTTCAAGGGAGTGGGCTGGAAACTTATCAGAAGAGAAAGAATGTATCAAGAGAAACAGAAACATCTAGAAGACATGTGTATTTCTCCCCTCCCACCCACACCCACCCCCAACCCCTGCAAGGGCTCCCTTCCTAAGAGGAGTGATAGATGAAGATTAGGACAGTGTCTAATATTAATCTGTTGTCTGTTAATCAGAGGGCAAGCTTATTATATGATTATGCATTAATCAGTATGGTCCATTCATCAGTGATTCCATTCCCAAGGTTTCATTAAAGGTTAGTCACACATGACAGCCTTATGATAGATGGATAGGTGGTGTTGTAAGGAAAGGGCTGCCCTGGTGGCTCTGCGGTTAAAAAAAAAAAAAAAAAAATCTCCCTGCTGGGGTTTCAGGAAATAGATGCCTTGTCACGTCTACCTTGTCAGCATCTGGCATGAGAATTCAATGTTTTTATCAATAGTCTTATGTAGCTGTCAATTAAATACTATAAATGACGGCCATTTCCAAGTGGACTGGTGGAGCTTTTAAACTACGAAACTGATGTTCTCTAGAGGATGCCATAGTCACTCAACAGTGTTATGGATTCCTGAAAAGATGTAGCCACTCATAATTTTGGCACTTCATCCATAATAATCCATGATTGGTGATGTGGGCAAGTAAATAAATAATTCAAAGTTCAATAAAAAAAACTATAGGTGACTTTGGTCTCATAAAAAGAAAGCCCTAAAATCACTTTAGTGGCCTCAAAAATCCCAAGTTAAAGGCTTTCTGTGTAAGGTAAGAGAGAAAACAAAGAACAGAACACATAGGGTATCCTGTTAAAGACAAAAGCTAGATCTGCCAAATATCATCCATGCTACCCAGAAAATTTTGCTGTAGTCAAGTCAATTCCCGAAGTCTCTCTGTTTTCTCCCATAACTTTCTCCTTGACCTAGAGAGACTATATCAAAGTCTTGGCCTTATGTTTACAAACATGTGTCCTCGTTGGTAACTGTTAGATCTCAAAAATTAAAAACATATTGAGAGAACTTCAAGCTCCTAGAAAGTTTCCTCAAAGTGAAGTGGAAGAATAGTTTGGTTTCCTCTGGGATAAAGAGGGTATGCTGAAGCTGCTGCCAAGTCATTTTAGTCGTGTCTGACTCTCTGCGACCCCACCAGGCTCCTCTGTCCCTGGGATTCTCCAGGCAAGAATACTGGAGTGGGTTGCCATTTCCTGCTCCAATGCATTAAAGTGAAAAGTGAAGTCGCTCAGTCGTGTCTGACTCTTCACAACCCCATGGACTGTAGCCTACCAGGCTCCTCTGTCCATGGGATTTTCCAGGCAAGAGTACTGGAGTGGGTTGCCCTGTCTTTCTCCTAAGAGGGTATAGTGCAATGTAATCAACCAAGCAATGTGCTTTTCTTCCCTATACCAACTACCTCCCTCTCACACCCTCAAACATATTCTTTAAATGCTGATAACCCATGTGAGGCAAACATGATGAGGAAATGACCCTTCTGGAAGAGCCTGAAGGAGGAAAAATAGAGTTCTGTCACTATACACTTAACATCCCTACTTTGTCCTTCCAATCTATTATGTCAAAAAAGAGGTGTTTTTTTTTAATTACTTTCTCCCTGTTAATTAGTCTATCTTCCTTATGTAAGGGCAATGAAAATTAACAGTAACCTCTGAGATTCCAGAATTAGAGGATGCAAAAAACACAAAGGTCCATCACTTGTGTTTTTTCTTCTTCAACAGGATCTTTTTTCCCTGGACTTTATTACTGAAAATCACACAATTGTCCCATCTGCCCCTCTCCTGAGTTACCAATCTTTTGGTCCCGTGTGATACCTGTATGTTCAAGCTATGATAGCCTCACATTGTTTTTATTTGTAAAAAAAAATGTCCTGAGTGCCTCAAAGGTTTATTCGTTCATGCACACAATTTTTAAAAGATATTAAGGGACTGAATAAAAGAACAATAATCTAGACAGCCCCAGGCACATCAACTTTTAATAGGGAAAAATTCTTATTCCCTAACCCTATACAACCTCCTTGGGAGAGGTTCAATCAGTTAAATTCAACACACAGTTGAGGTCTCTGCCATCATTGGAGATCAGACAAAAGCCAGGAGTCAAGGGATTGGGGGCAGAAGGAGAAGGGGATGACAGAGGATGAGATGGCTGGATGGCATCACTGACATGATGGACGGGAGTTTGAGTGAACTCCAACAGTTGGTGATGGACAGGGAGGCCTGGCGTGCTGCGATTCATGGCGTCACAAAGAGTCAGACATGACTGAGTGACTGAACTGAACTGAATGGAAAATGAACTAAGTCAAAAAGTGCATTTAGTATAAGAATCAAACAGCAGACTTCAAACATGGTGGCAGAGACACTTATATCAAACAACATGAACCCTGAGGGATGGGGTAGGGAGGGAGGTGGGGGGGTTCAAGAGGGGGGGACACATGTGGACCTGAGGCTGATTCATGTCAATGGATGGCAAAAACCATCACAATAGGTAAAGTAATTATCTTCCAATTAAAAATTAATAAAAAATCATGATAAAACAGTACCACCAACAAAATGACAAGTTCTCAAATCCAAATTCACAGAATATTGAGATCTATGAGAAAAAGAACTTAAAATAACTGTCATGAAGAAATTCAACAACCTACCAAAAACTCAGGATGTCAGTACAAAGATCTCAGAAATAAAGTTAACAGAAAGAATATTTTGCCAAAGAGAATGAAATTCTAAAAGAGAACCTAACAGAAGTTCTGGAATTGAAGAACTCAATAAATGAGATGACGAATGCATTAGAAATAAAGCAGATTGTGTGGAAAAGAGAATTAGTGAGCTCAAGGATAGGCATATAGAAATGATTCAGGTAGAAGAAGAGAGAACTGCACTTTTATTTTTCTAAGTGAAGAAACCCTTTAAGAACTATCTGTGCCAATTATAAGTGCCAGCTTAAGAATAATGGGTATTCCAGAAGAGAAGGAGAATGGATCAAACAGCATACTCAAAGAAATAATAGCTGAAAACTTCTAAAACCTAAGGAAGTAACTGGGTATACACATCCACAAAGGTAGCAGAACACCTTTCTATTTCAACAAAAAGATCTTCTCTGAGATTCATATTAAAACTTCCAAAAGTCAACAATAAAGAATCTTAAAGGCAGTGAGGAAAAAAAAACAAAACAGTAACTTACAAAGTTACCACACATTCAACTAGCGGCACATTTCTCAGCAGAATCTCCATAAGCCAGGAGAGAAGACTGACATATTCAAACTATTGAAAGGTAACAAATGCCAGCCAAAGAGAGAAACATAGGCTTTTTCAGAAAGACAAAGCCTGAGGAAGTTCATCACTGCTAGACCTGCCTTACAAAAAGTGTTGAAGGGAGTTCTTTAAGTTGAAACAGAAAGATGAAAGCACACAAAATTCTGATTGAGGTGGAAAACACTCAGAATACTCTTAACTTTTTAAAAATAGCATATTAAACTCTTAATTATGGCATAAAAGCTTTTTTTAAAGATCATTAACTATAATTCTATAACTTGATAAGAAAAATCACAACATAATCTGTGACATCAAAAATATAAAATGAGAAGAATAAAAATGTTGACCTTCATAAGCAAATGAAGATATATTTCTAATAACAGAAAAAAGACTATTTTCATCTGAAAAGTTTTATGTAAACCTGATGCAAGCAAAAATCTAAAGCAAAAACAAAACATTAAAAAGGGAAAGACTAAGCAGATCACCATGAAAACCACCAGCTCACAAAGATAGGCAACTAAGGAGGAAAAAAGGAGACACAAAATAACCAGAAGGCGAAATAGCAATAGCAAACCTTTATGTATCAATAATCACCAAAAATGCAAACGAATTGAATGCACCAATCAAAAGGTAAAGAGTAGCTGGACAGATGAATAAATAAGACCCAACAATGTGCTGTCACAGGAGGTTCATTTAAGCTCTGAAGACACACATAGGCTCCAAGAGAAAGGATGAAAGATGACATTCCAAGTAAATTGAAGTGAAAAGGTAATATGTACAGGCGTACTTGTATTGGACACAGGCATCAAGTCAAAAAGAATAACAAGACACAAAAAAGGTCATTACACAAAGGGGTAGATATATTAAGAAGATATAACAATTGTAAACATATATGCTTTTAATACCTGAGCACTGAAATATATTAACTAATAACAGATCATAAGGGAGAAATAGACAACAATATAATAATTATAGGACAATTTAATATATCATTATCACTGATTGATAACTCAACCAGACAAAATTAACAAGAAAATGTTAGAATCAAGCTACACTGAAGAACAAATAAACTTAATAGACATATACAAAATATTTCATCTATCAGTAGCAGATACACATTCTTCAAGTTCACATGGAACATTGTCCAGGACATATAAGCTACAAAACAAGTCATAGCTAATTTTAAAAGACCGAAGGCATAACAACTATCTTTTCCAACCACAACTGTATGAAACTAGAAATCTACAAGAAGAAAGTGAGAAAATACATAAATATTTAGAAACTAAAGAACACACTGGCTCAAAGAATAAATCAGAAGAAAAATTAAAAAGTATCTCAAAACAGATGAAAATGAAAACACAACTATCAAATATTCTGGGATGCAGCAAAAGCAGTTCAGAGAGGAAAATGTACAGTAATAAAATGCCTATGCTAAGAATAAGGTAAAAATAAGAAATTAGAAATATCTCAAATAAACAACCTAACTTTACACCTCAAGAAACTAGAAAAAGATGAACAAGTTAAGCCCACAGTTAGCAGAAAGAAGTTAAACAGTAAGATTCAGAGTGGAAATAAATGAAATCAAGATCAGAAAACCAATAGAAAGGATCAACAAAGCTAAGAAATAGTTCTTCAAAAAGAAAAAATAAATTTGACAAACTTTTAGCTTAATGAGAAAAAAAGAGGGAAGACTCAAAGAAGTAAAATTAGAAACAGGAGACGCTACAACTAAAATTACAAAGATACAAAGAATTATGAGATTAACATGAAAAATTATATGTTGACAAATTACATAGCTTAGAAGAAATGGATACATATCTAGAATTATACAGCCTACCAAGACTGAATCAGGAAGAAATAGAAAATCTAAATAGACTATAACAAGCACAATAAATGTAATTCATCAAATCAATAAAATAAAATGATTAAAGCACACGGTCATTTCAATTGATACAGAAAAAGCAACTGAGAAAATACAAAATCCTTTTCTCATGATAAAAGTCCTTAACAAACTGGGTACAGAAGGAACATACCTCTACATAACAAAGGCCATATATGAAAAATCCATACCTAACATTATAATCAGGAGAAGGCAATGGCACCCCACTCCAGTACTCTTACCTGGAAAATCCCATGGACAGAGGAGCCTGGTGGGCTACAGTCCATGGGGTCGCTAAGAGTCAGACACGACTGAGAGACTTCACTTTCACTTTTCACTTTCATGCATTGGAGAAGGAAATGGCAGCCCACTCCTGTGTTCTTGCCTGGAGAATCCCAGGGACGGAGGAGCCTGGTGGGCTGCCGTCTATGGGGTTGCACAGAGTTGGACACGACTGAAGCGACTTAGCAACAGCAGCAGCAGCATTATAATCAATAGAGAGAAAGTTGATTACAGAATTCTGTTCCTAACAGAACGATCAGGAACACCACAAGAATCTTCACTCTCACCACTCCTATTCAATATAGTACTAGAAATCTTATCCAGAGCAATTGGGCAAGATGAAAGAATTAGAGATCTTCATGATTAAAAGCTACAGAACTTTGCTGAAAGAAATTGAAAAAGACACAGACAAATGGAAAGATACATCACTTTCATGAATAATCAAAAGAATTAATATTATTAGCTCAGCTGGTAAAGAATCCACCTGCAATGCAGGAGACCCTGGCTCAATTCCTGGGTTGGGAAGATCCCCTGGAGAAGGGACAAGCTACTCACTTCAGTATTCCTGGGCTTCCCTGGTGGCTAAGTCAATAACCTGTAATGAAGGACACCTGGGTTCAGTCCTTGGGTTGGGAAGATCCCCTGGTGGAAGACATGGCAACCCACTCCAGTATTCTTTCCCAGAGAATCCCCATGGACAGGAGAGCTTTGTGGGCTGCAGTCCATGGGGTCACAGAGAATTGGACACAACTGAGCAACTAACCACAAAATTGTCATACTACCAAAGCCATCTACAGATTCAATGCAATTGGCATCAAAATACCAAAGGCATTCTTCACATAAGTAAAAGAAACAATTCTAAAATTTGTGTGAAATCACAGAAGATGCTGGATAGCCAAAGCAACACTAAGAAGAAAGAACAAAGCCATAGGTAGCACACCTCCAGATTTCAAACTATGCTACAAAGCCATACAAATCAATATGGTATGGTACTGGCAACAAAAGTAGATATATAGACCAATGGTACACGGTTGAGAACCCATAATTAAGTTTTAGCATCTACTGTCAACTTCCTTTGACAAAACCAAAGGAAGATGACAGTTATTGGGGGCAAGGAGGGATAAGAGAGATGGTGTTTAACTTGTAATAGTAGGAAATTAGGCATAGATATCTAATGCACAGTACAATGAATATGGAACAGTATAATAGTAGAATATAATACCGATACATTGGCAATCACTACAATATATAAATGAATCAAAGTGAAATGCTATATACCTTAAACTTATACAATGTGACACATCAAATTTATCCAGTTAAAACATGGCATTGAAACATGTATAATATCATATAAGAAACAAATCACCAGTCTAGGTTCAATGCAGGATACAGGATGCTCAGGGCTGGTGCACTGGGATGACCCAGGGTACGGGGAGGGAGGTGGGAGGGGGGTTCAGGATTGGGAACATGTGTACATGGTGGATTCATGTTGATGTACGGCAAAACTAATACAATATCATAAAGTAATTAGCCTCCAATTAAAACAAATAAATTTAAATTTTTTTAAAAAAGGAAAAAAACTGTATAGCAGAAAACCATGCACCTAGAAGCATAATTAGAGAATGGAAGGAGCCCTGGACTAGAAGTTTAAAACTTTAGGTCTAAACCAAGCTCTTTCAAGAACTGGCCAGTGTAACTTTGTAAAAACCATATGACTGTCTTGCCTTTCATTTTTTTCTTATTCATGAAGTCAGAGTTAACAACATTTACCTTGAGGGTTACTATATTAAATAAGGTTACTGATGTGAAAACCTCAGTATGTAATAAACACCCAATAAATACCTGGGAATCTAGATACAGTCTTTCTATGATGCACCCATTATTCAATGAAGGGTCAAATCCCCTATTATCCAACTTTGTGGTACCAGAATCTTGTATCATAGAAAGGTATCACACACCCCCTAGAGAATCTTTCACACCCTGTACCACACTTAGCTAATCTGAAAAGCCTCAATTTGTTAATGTGGTGTCTTACATTGATTGATTTACAGATATTGAAGAATCCTTGCATCCCTGGGATAAAGCCCACTTGGTCATGATGTATGATCTTTTTAATGTGCTGTTGGATTCTGATTGCTAGAACTTTGTTAAGATTTTTGCTTCTATGTTCATCAGTGATGTTGCCCTGTAGTTTTCTTTTTTTGTGGCATCTTTGTCAGGTTTTGGTATTAGGGTGATTATGGCCTCATAGCATGAGTTTGGAAGTTTACCTTCCTCTGCAATTTTCTGGAAAAGCTTGAGTAAGAGAGGTGTTAGCTCTTCTCTAAATTGTGGTAGAATTGATGTAATAAACCACATTAACAAATTGAAAAATAAAAGCCATGTAATTATCTCAATAGATGCAGAGAAAGCCTTTGACAAAATTCAACATCCATTTATGATAAAAACTCAACAGAAAGCAGGAATAGAAGCAACATACATCAAGATAATAAAAGCTATATATGACAAACCCACAGCAAACATCATCCTCAATGGTGAAAAACTGAGGCATTTCCCCTAAAGTCAGGAACAAGACAAGGGTGCCCACTTTCACCACTACTATTCAACATAGTTTTGGAAGTTCTGGCCACAGCAATCAGACCAGAAAAAGAAATAAAAGGAATCCAAAATGGAAAAGAAGAAGTAAAACTCTCACTGTTTGCAGATGACATGATCCNGGAGATTCCTTAAAAAACTGGAAATAGAACTGCCTTATGACCCAGCAATTCCACTGCTGGGCATACATATTGAGGAAACCAGAACTGAAAGAGACACGTGTACCCCAATGTTCATCACAGCACTGTTTATAATGTCCATCAACAGACAAATGGATAAGAAAGCTGTGGTACATATGCACAATAGAGTATTACTCATCCATTAAAAAGAATACATTTGAATCAGTTCTAATGAACTGATTAGAACTGATTATATAACTCTGTATGCAAGACAGCAAAAGAGACACAGATGTATAGAACAGTCTTTTGAACTCTGTGAAAGAGGGCGAGGGTGGGACGATTTTGGAGAATGGCTTTGAAACATGTATAATATCATATGTGAAACAAATTGCCAGTCTAGGTTCAATGCATGATACAGGATGCTCAAGGCTGGTGCACTGGGATGATTCAGAGGGATGGCATGGGGAGGGAGCTGGGAGGGGGGTTCAGGATGGGGAACACATGTATACCAGTGGCAGATTCATGTCAATGTATGTCAAAACCAACACAACATTGTAAAGTAATTAGCTTCCAATTAAAAGAAATTTATAATTTTAAAAATATGAAAAAAAAATGAAAAGCCTCTCAGGTCTTTGCCATAATTATGTCAGTTGCCAAACTAGGTGACAATCAGTCTTCATTTCTTTATAATTTTCACAGGCCCTAGTTAGCACAATGCTTGGAGCACAAATAGACTTGTGATATATGTAGGAAATGAATGAATGTATTTAAGGGAAAACTTATAGAACTCTATTACTCGAAACAATGAGCTAACAAATGATGAGCTATTCAAGCCAACAAAATTATTTGCCTCTTAGGTATGATTTTGCTGGCAAATCTAATCTAATGTAAAAAGCATAATTTTCTAGATGACTAGGAAATGAGGCATCCATAACAATGTAATAGAGATAACACTTCTACTTAGAAGGAGTCATCAAAAAAAAAAAAGCAGTAGGTATGTTATATTATACAACTGAGGTCTTAAAAAATATGATGCATTCTACAATTTTACAAAATAAATCCCTTTCCAGTTATTTATCTGAGGTTATAATAAAAATCATATTTAAAAGAAAATAAAACTATTTCTACTTGCAAAATGGTGATTTTCTTTTAGACATCACCCCAAAACAACAAGTATAACAAGAAACATAAATGGAAACAATTATTAATGAAACTAGGTTAGTCAACCTCAAAGACAAAATATATCAAAGACCTTCCAAATGCCCTGAAGTCAAGCAAGCATGAAAAACAATTAGGAGAGAACATCTCAGGCTGCAATCTCAAAGAGTGGTAGCAGAAATCAAGTGTTCAAATAGATGGAACACCCAAAAGGCAAAACCAATAGTATCTGGTGTTTAACAGCAGTGATTTGATCTGTTTTATGCCTGTCAGATCCCAAAGCTTCCAATTCTTGATGATCAGAGAGAAGTGAAGGCCAAAAAATCCCACTTACATGCACTGCATATTATAAGAAACTCCTATTATGATCCAGCAAACTTCTGGGATCCAGCCTAAAACATCAAAATGCTTCTTTCCCAACATGAATCTCTTGCAAATAGGTAGTGCAGAAAGAAAAGTGAAAAAGAACCAGCACTAGAGCTATGTAAGAATGTCACACTTTTATTTTAGTGTTTGGAGCAAAGAATAAGAAAAATGAATAAAAGAAAATTATAGAAAAAAAACTGCCACAGAGGAAACAAAAATCAAAGAGACCAACTTAATGAGAAGCGCTGAAATAACTACCTTCTTAAAAATAGCTCAAAGGATGCATAACAGTTATGGAAGTAAGCAATAAAGACCATAGAAAGAGAAAAAAAAAGTAAAAATCATATGCTAAGGTCAGAAATAAGACTGGAGGAAAAACTCAAAACCATTATAGAAATGAATACCACATTGAAATGAACATAAAGCAGAGCAGACTATTAAAAACAGGATGAGAGAGGTGAGAAAAATAAGCAAAATGAAGTGACAAAGAGCTAAAAATAGATAAAATACTGGATACGAATACAAAGAAGTTTTAATACCTAAATCCTTTTTTCTGAAGGAGATAATCCCAATGATAATTCAGGAAAAAGTGCATATACACAAATATGTGTATATATATATAAGCAGGTATGCATTTCAAACTGTAGTAAAGGGGCACTTTTTAAATCTGCAAACTGTTTCAGGCTGATATACCTATTTAAAGTAAATAACAACAACAGCAATGTCACAACAATGTCAAATAGCTATAAAACTTTCCGATTGCTTAATCTTGTTTTCTCCATTTATCTGATGGACAAACAATCCATAATCCAGCATTGGTCCACAGACCATACTTTGATTACCTGGCTTATATTAACACATAGGTGAAGAAACTGCCTAGAATTTAGCACCAGGATAATGAGACAGAGATTGAAATCTTGAAAAAAAAATATAGGAGACAATCAATGGTGGACAGAATGAGAAATATTACCATTAGTTAGAGCTCCTGCAAGAAAGAATACAGTGAAAAGAGTATTTAAAGGGAGTCTACCTGAGAAATGTTTATCATTTAGAGAAACTTGCAAATTTTCTGATATGAATCACAAATCACAAGCAAAATGAACAACAAGAAATCTACATCGTGCTATACCTC
This sequence comes from Neotragus moschatus, assembly GCA_006410615.1. NCBI lineage: Eukaryota > Metazoa > Chordata > Mammalia > Artiodactyla > Bovidae > Neotragus > Neotragus moschatus. The sequence continues at coordinate 183,286 of SJYA01001460.1, forward strand.
TCATACTGAAAATGCAGACCACCAAAGACAAAGAGATATCATAAAAGCAAGCAGAGACAAAGATGGTAGATCTACAGAAAATCTATATCTACACTAAGTAAAATACAGGAAGATACTAGATAGTATTTTTAAAACAAAGAGAAAAGGATATTTTCAAAGTTGAGAGAAAATTACTGTTAACCACAAATTCTACAACTATTTAACCAGTAATGAAGGAGAGCAAAATTAACATTTTTCAGACAAACAAAATTTAAGAGTTTAATAGCAGATTTTAAGGAAATTGCTAAATATATATTTCAAGAAAAAATTATTAAACTCCAAAATAAGAACTGAAATGGGATAAGAAATAATGAGCAACAATGTCATAAACATACAAAAATTGATTGCATGTAAATAACATTATTTTAAAATAATTTCATAACTTGGACAAGAAAGGAAAACAAAATATGAGCCAAAAATAACATGCACACACACAATCTTATTTCTCTCAATTGAAAGTATAAAGTTTGGAGTTCTCTTTTGGCACTTGATGGCACATATGTAAATAGATGAAATTATTACTTTTATTTATTTTGTAAATTTTTCTAACAGCCATTGGAAAGTGGTCAATAATCAAATAAGGTAGGAGAAAGGAGCAAGACAGTAGGTATGTAATACAAATTGTTATCATTTAGTCTCTAAGTCATATTTGACTCTTTGCAACCCCACAGAACTGCAGCCCACTAGGCTCTTGCGTTCATGGGATTTCCCAGGCAAGAACACTGGAGTGGTTTGCCATTTCCTTCTCCTGGAGATCTTCCTGACTAAGGGATTGAACCCATGTCTCCTGCATTGGCAGGAGGATTCTTTACTACTGAGCCACCAGGGAAGCCCAAATATTATATATATGTGTGTATATGCATATATATAATTTTGTATATAACTAATATGGTATTTTCTAATTATTTAGGGCTGCTGCTGCTAAGTCGCTTCAGTCGTGTCCGACTCTGTGCAACCCCATAGACGGCAGCCCACCAGGCTACCCCCGTCCCTGGGATTCTCCAGGCAAGAACACTGGGGTGGGTTGCCATGTCCTTCTCCAATGCATGAAAGGGAAAAGTGAAAGTGAAGTCACTCAATCGTGTCCGACCCTCAGCGACCCCATGGACTGCAGCCTACCAGGCTCCTCCATCCATGGGATTTTCCAGGCAAGAGTACTGGAGTAGGGTGCCATTGCCTTCTCCTTATTTAAGGCTATTGCAGCTTAAAATGGTAAAACACGTTGCAATTTGTAAGCATAAATACTAAAGATATATGCACTGACGTTTCTCTTCAAAGTTTTTTTCTGTTTCTTTTTCTTTAACTTTTTATTGGGTAGGCCAAAAGGTTTGTTCAGGTTTTTCCATAAAAGCTTATGGAAAATGACTAGGATATCTTTTATTCAAGTATTTTAAAATAACTTGAATAAAAGTTCTAAGAACACAGAATTTCTATTTACCCTTTACCAAAATTATCCATTGTTAACATTCTTATTCTCATTTTTTATTTTTTCTTAAACAGCTTTGTATAGGTAAGATGCCTTGCATCTCTGCATTGCATGGGCAGAGCATTTGGGATGGTTTACAAGATGTCTAGCTCAAGAATGCTCTCCTTCAGTTGGTGTAGTACTTTAATATGTGGCCTTTTTGCAGGGGACATCGAGAACAACATTTTTGTCATTCCATTTTTCAGTGTTGTCTGGTAGGGTTTGAAATTTCCCTTTTTTCTTTTTCTAGCCAGTTGCCAAAGGATGATTTCCTCATTTTTCTCTTTATCTCGTAAAGTATTTCTCTTTTTAAGACTGCTTCCTAGTGGGGTATAACGGGGTAGGGAGGCTCAAAAGGAAGGAGGGGTATATGTATATACTTACAGGTGATTCACATTGTTGTACAGCAGAAACTAACACAACATGGTAAAGAAATTATCCTCCAATTTAAAAAATTAAAAAATTAGTTTTAAAAAGACTTCTTTCTAAATCCCAGCTCATACATTTTTTTTTATTGGACAATAATTGTTTTACAATATTATACTGGCCTCTGCCATATATCAGCATCAATCAGCCACAGGTCTCTGTATGTCCCTCCCTCCTGAACACCTCCTCCTGTCTCCCACCCCATCCCACACCTCTAGGTTGTCACAGAGCACTGGCTTGAGTCCCTTCCCTAGGTCAGTGCACTCATCTCCTGTAACTCCTTTTCATTACTGTCAACTTTACATATGAAAATATGGGACATTATCTTTCTAGAAGGGATTTCATAGCACTATCTTTCTTTCTTCCACACAGTTTTCCCAGAGAGTTTTTTTTACAAAGGCTTGGGGCAGAAACTTAAGACACCATTCTATTGAAAATTAGTATTTATTTTTCTGTTTACAGGTAACCTGAAGTTTTAGTGTATTTGGATTCCAGGTACTCTGAAGGTATTGGAGCTGTGTGGTTTTCCCTTATCTTCTTATTGATCCACTTAATTGTGGGGAGAACCAATTCAGTGGTTCCAAAACATGTTTCTTAGTTAACCAGTAATTGATGACAACATTTTGTCAGTTGTTAGGGAGAGCTTCAGATTACAATAGTTTCTATTACCTACAATGACTTCTGGGAATTATTGCCCAAAATATTGCTTAAATTGTAGGTGATATTGCTTATAGCAATTGCTGTCATAAGATTTCACAGTACATAAAAAGTTAGAAGTTAAAGGAAACCACATAGAAATCCCACAATCGAGTTTTCTAAATTTTTTTCATTTATGAAAACAATATGCAGTTTAAAAGAAAACAATTGCCTTTGCTATTATCATAGTTGTCAACACTGTTCAAGTTAGGATTTCAACATAACCATTAGCTATCACATTTTAATTCCCAAAGAGAAAGAATAAAGTATCAAATTAAGAAAAAGTCCCTAGAATGAAATATTTTTCTAATGTCCTTCATTTTTTTCCTCCTTCTATCCACAAAAATGTTGTCATCAATTACTACTTAACTAAGAAACATGCTTTGGAACCACTGAATTGGTTCAGACCTATCTTTTGTGAGATCGACCAGAAAGGTTAGATATTCCTGTAAGGTCTGTGACCAGTTCAGGGTTTTTTCTACTATATCATGCTGACTTTTTTATGTTGTAGTACTAACAGTGAAGACTTTTATAAAGGCTGAATGTGCTTTCTGTTTGCACTTCCATTTGTTTCTGGGTCTTTTTTGGCTCCTCACTAAATAAGTTCATATTGCCAAACTACTCCTTGGTTGCTCATGCAAACTACTGTTTCCCTGACAATCTTATTGAAAGATTCCATCAGAAAACTCTTTTTTTCTTACTTTACTTAATTCTTACTAATGAGCAAGAACCATAAATCTTTCAAATGTTCAATAGGGAAAAAATATATCCTGCCAAGTTAACTTTCACAGACATTATAAAACTATATTTGGTATAAAATATATGACAGCTTCTTGCAGTGAGAGTTAGGATTCAAGATATCTATTTGCATTACTAGCAATGTAACGTTGCTTTGTTTGTCAATGAGGAGTAAGAAGAAGTTCCTTTTACCTCATATACATCTTATGAACCATTTTTATTATCTTTATTTGCATAGAGGGATAGAATTCATCATACACTGAAAGCCGTTTAAATGCTTCACCATCACTCAAGCTGTTCCCAAGTGAGTCAGAAATTTGTGCTCTATAAGCTAGGTATCCAACATATTATTTCAAGTCTCTTAATGCCTTATATTTTAAAATTTCTAGTGAAAAGATTGCACACTGCATAAATATCTTTAACAATGGAGTATAATAGATTCCAGGAAAATTATCTAAGAATATGTCTCAGTCCCTAGCAACACTGCTTTCCTAGATAATTTATATAGCATGTTTTATAGTTACTTTGTTTTACATGAGTAATAAATTCTTCCAAGTCTTGATAATCACCATCAAGTAGAGTTTACTGGATGCTTGGTGGGTATCAACATTCTATCAAAACTATAGGGGTTTCCAAAGATTAAGAATTTCTGTTTTTCCTTGTAATTCAAACTTCATGTGGGTAATATGTTCTTAATAGTAGTGGTTTTGGAGAAGGCAATGGCATCCCACTCCAGTACTCTTGCCTGGCAAATCCCACGGATGGAGGAGCCTGGTAGGCTGCAGTCCATGTGGTCGCTAGGAGTCAGACACGACTGAGCAACTTCACTTTCACTTTCACACATTGGAGAAGGAAATGGCAACCCACTCCAGTGTTCTTGCCTGGAGAATGCCAGGGATGGGGGAACCTGGTGGGCTGCCGTCTCTGGGGTTGCACAGAGTCGGACACAACTAAAGAGACTTAGCAGCAGCATTAGTGGTTTACAAACTGGGATGACTACCCAAGCCTAAACACAGCGCCCCAACAGATTTAGTTTCTGAAAATTCTTCCTTATTTAAAGATGCCTGCATGTTTAGGCTTGGGTGGGTCATTAACCCATTAACTAAGGGTTTCTCTAGTGTGTCAGTTGGTAAAGAATCTGCCAGCAATGTGGGAAACCTGGGTTCAATCCCTAGGTTAGGAAGATCCCCTGGAGAAGGGAATGGCTATTCACTCCAGTATTCTTGCCTGGAGAATTCCACAGACAGAGGAGCCTGGTGGGCTACAGTCCATGGGAATGCAAAGAGTTGGACACAACTGAGCGACTCATACACAGACACAGAGACATATTAACTAAAGAAACATACATTGCTCATACAACTGTACCCTGGAAAAACACTAATGCTCATTATAGCAAGGTTTACATACCTTGATATTTTTAAAAAAAAAATAAATAAAGAAGGAAAGGCAGAGGAAAGCCCTTTTCAACACTTAGCTAAAGATAAAGATACTAGAAGTGGCAGAAGAATAGATCCCATCCTTAAGTGTAAAGAAGAAAAGTTTGCAGAACCAAAAACAAAGAAAGAAAAGTAATTCAGAGAGTGAAGACTAAGGTCACTAAAGAGGTTTTACAGAGAAGATAACAAAATCAGGAGAATATAGAAAAGTGAAATGTGGGCAGAATTAGAGATAGTGTTAGAAAGAAGTAAACATTTACACTGGGCACCTATTAGCCTCAGCAATTTGTGGGCTGAGAGACAACAACTGTAGTGCAGAAATAGCCCTGCAGGCCTGAGAAATGATGATCATTCTCCCTGACTCTTCACTCCACAGGATATCAGGGTATGAGACCCAGTGGACGGGACTGGACACAGTTTCATCAAGTTCCATAAGATATCTCCAGAGATGATGTAATCTTTAAAGTAAGCATGTTGTCTATTCCTTCCTCTCTGAAGCTCTGTTACATTCCAAACCACTACTAGGGAAAATTCTCATACATACATGCCAGTTTCATAATTAAGCCAGTCAAGTTCTGGCCCATAAATAACTGCCAGGTAAACCACTGGAAAGAGTTAATATCTGAATTATGGAGAGTAAAAATTAAAGTTGCATATTGGCCCAGGATGAAAGGTTAACAAGTATGATTTCATACCTGTGCTTGTATGACAGAGACACAGAGGCAGCACTTGGCATGGGCGTCGAAGACAGGTAGATGAGCTCCACGAGGCTGAGAGCTGTACCCACTAGCCTCACGCTTCCATGTGGTTCCTCCTTTCCATATTCCGCTCCCCAACCAAGGGCAGCGCTGGAAACAACAGTGAAGGCTAAGGGGACGGCAAAAAACCAAGGCACTCTGGGCCTCACCATCTAAGTAGCAAGGACTACAGCACTGACAAAAGTAACGTCCCATCTATTTTCTCTTGTCCTTCACGAGGAATAAAGCTGACTTCAAACCTCTATTTTTATGTGGCTAGGAGAAAGTGTTTGGAGCTTACTTTTCATGTTTGACCTTCTCCAAGACTGCTCGTAATACCTAAACATAGGAGTAAAAAAGATCTCACCTTAGACTCTGTAAAAAGCCTTCCATAAGAAGTGTTTTTTTCAAATGACACAAAGGGAAATATCCTTTGTCTTATGAGGCTCCTTCAGTTTCTCTCCATTGGTTTACAACCCAGAAGCGCCAACAGCTTGTTAAATATCCTGCTCAGAGCTGAGAGTTCCACCCCACCTCCTAACATGAATGAAGAACAGCTGCTGCTGCTGCTGCTGCTGCTAAGTCACTTCAGTTGTGTCCGACTCTGTGCGACCCCATAAACGGCAGCCCACCAGGCTCCCCTGTCCCTGGGATTCTCCAGGCGAGTACACTGGAGTGGGTTGCCACTGCCTTCTCCTAAAGAATAGCTACAGAACCCAAATGAAGCAAAGGGAGTTAAACAGGGGAATTAAAGGCTTGAATGGTGATTCAGGAATATTCAGTGTTTTGGGTAAGAGAAACCTGAAATACTTAAAGAACAAAGACACAGTCAAGCAATAGTCAGATTAGAGTCAGGGAAGAGAATCTTCTAGAGGAAGAAGACTAAGGAGAGATGGGGATGATGACGTCTCCTCCCCTAAAACCATCTTCATCCTTCCCCTCCATAAATTTGACATAAAAATTTAAAGAGGAAAGAATATTAAAGCTTTTTTTCTGTACTTTGTACTGTATTTTTTTTTTAACATGTATGCTTTAAAGTTTGCTATGACTCTACACATGGACATCACCAGATTATCAACACCGAAATCAGATGGCCTATATACTTTGCAGCCAAAGATGGAGAAGCTCTATAGAGTCAACAAAAACAAGACCAGGAGCTGACTGTGGCTCAGATCATGAACTCCTTATTGCCAAATTCAGATTTAAATTGAAGAAAGTAGCGAAAAAAGCCAGACCATTCAGGTATGACCTAAATCAAATCCCTTNAAAAAAAAAAAAATTGTTCCCTTCAGTGGGTCTTTCGTCTGAAAAAGAAATTATAGTTTTCCTTTTTACCTTTTTTTCTTTTTAAAATATAACCACCTGTCCTTGAGCTACTTGCCAGAATATTTCCTAAAAACATTCTCTTCTCAACCTGCATGATGTTAAATAAGTTGACAGGCTCCCCAAACTGCATCTCTTCATCACTAACATTGGATTCTAACAGCATTTTCCTCGCAGAATTTTTAAGACTGTTACATAATAACATATTTGTGAAACATTTCATCAGCATATAATACATTCCCAATGGATAACAACTTACTTGTGACTCAAATGTTGCCTGGAGTTGCTAGGTCTCATAAAATCTAGGTATGATTCACAAAAACTCACTCTTTCGTAGCAGAAGTCTCATGTTGTTGTTGTTTGGCCACTAAGTCATGCCTGACTCTTTTGCAGCCCCATGGACTTTGGCTTGTCAGGCTCCTCTGTCCAGTGGATTTCCTACTCAAGTCTCATGACCTCCTATTATTTTTTCAGACTCTTAGGAGGGCAAGAAAAGTTTGCATTCTTATTACTTCTGGCTCCAAATTCTTATCAAGCTAGCTCAGTTTGTGAGTTGTTTTGTGTCCTGGGCATTTTATGACTATTCCCAATTTCAACTACTAGGCATGGGCTTCCCAAGGTGGTGCTAGTGGTAAAGAACACGCCTGCCAAGGCAGGAGACTTAAGAGATGTGAGTTCGATCCCTGGGTCAGGAAGATCCCCTGGAGGAAGGCATAGCCACCCACTCCAGTATTCTTGCCTGGAGAATCCCATGGACAGAGGAGCCTGACGGGCTACAGTCCATAGGTCTCGAAGAGTCAGACACGACTGAGGTGACTTAGTAGACATGAGACTAATTCTTTCAATTGATTAGCAATCTCTTTTTTTTTTTTTTACATTCTACGTCTCTTTTCACACACACACAAAGCCACTGAACCCATCACTTAGACAAGGTTTTTTACTGTGAGTAAAAGATGGGATTTATACTATAGCAAATAAAACTTTAAAAGTCTGCATTAGCCATCTTTGTGCTTAAAATGTCCCTTGGCCTGTTTCACAGTTCAGGCTTCAACAAACACAAGTGTTGCTTCTTTGTCTTCTCTCTTTCATCTCCTTTATGCTCTTAAAATCCTGGACTCCAGTTAATTTCTAAATAGAAAAANGAGTAACAGATGGGATTTATACTATAGCAAATAAAACTTTAAAAGTCTGCATTAGCCATCTTTGTGCTTAAAATGTCCCTTGGCCTGTTTCACAGTTCAGGCTTCAACAAACACAAGTGTTGCTTCTTTGTCTTCTCTCTTTCATCTCCTTTATGCTCTTAAAATCCTGGACTCCAGTTAATTTCTAAATAGAAAAATTTGTCTCTCCTTTATAGTCCTGTCTCTTGCTAACCTGTTCTCTAAAAGTAACAATTTCCACTCCAGCTGTTAATAATTTTTTCACTGTCATTAGAGTGAATCATTTATCCATCCTTGGCCCTTATTCTCAGACCTTCTGGCAGCTTTATGCCATCATCAAAATTTCAATTTGACAGTATGGTTAGGATTTAAAGAATAGAAATTGAGACTTCTTTGAAGTCACTCATTAGCTAATTAATCCTTTCAATGAATATTTACTGAATTTTCTTGGTTCCAGACACTAATAAATTCTGAGGCTATCTTGGTGAGTAAGACAGACTTTGCCACTGTCCTCAGAGGGCTAAAGCTATTGATAAATACAAAGTTTTAAATTAGAATCATTTAAAGTGTGGTGGATACCGTAGAAAAGAAAGAAGAGAATACCATGGGTGTATACACAAAAAGATGGTCATGAATTTAAAAGAAAACAAACACAGGAAGAAAAGAAATGGGAGATTTACAAAAGACACAAAATGAATAGACAAAAATTACAATACTTAAATGTGTGATTAGGTTCAGATAACAGGTTAAAAATTACAGAAGAAAGTATTAGTAAACTTGAAAATATAGCACTAGAAATCATCCAAAAGGCGCCACAGAGAAAAGAAAGACTGAAAAAATAATGGAGTGTCACAATAAGATGAATAAGATCTGGGAATTTAGTATACAGCATGGTGACTGTTGCTACCGAAACTATATTGTATAATTGATAGTTAAGAGAATAGCTCCTAAATGTTACACACACACACACACACACACACACACACACATTCTCTAACTATATTAGAGAATGCAGGTATTAACTAACCTTGTTGTGGTAATCATTTGCAGTATATGCACATATCAAATCATCACATTGTAACCTTAAACTTACACATGATACATGTCAATATCTTAATAAAACTGGAAAAGAAAAAAATAATGGAGGTTCATTCAGTGAATTCTGCGACATTTCAAGCAATGCAATATATATGTGATTAGAGTCCCAGAAGGAAAGGAGGGAAAAACAATTTTTCAAAAGCCCAGTTTTTTTCTTTTCCCAAATTTGATTAAAACCATAAAATCACACAGCCAAGTAGCTCAGTGAAACTCAGCCAGAATAAACACACACACACACAAATAATACCAAAGCATATCATAGTCAAATTGATGAAAACCAGTAATAAAGGGAAAACCATAAAAGCAGATAAGGTTGAACACATTATGATATATGCAAAAAAGAAACATCACATATTTCAACACAGAAGCTATTCCAGCAGGAAGATAATGAAACAATGCTAAGGTTCTAAAAGAAAAAAGCACAACCATACACCTAGACTTTCACATTTAACAAAAGATACTCTCTTATAATAAAGGCAAAGCACTTTTATACAAGTAAGCCCTGAGAAACTCTTTCACAAGTGTACATTCAGTACAAGAAATAGTACAAGAATTTCTCCATGAAAGAGAAAGTTAAAACAGACGGACAAAAAAGAAAGAACAGAACCTGAAATAATGAATGATAGTTCCATTAATTAAATGCAAACCATATTATCGCATTGTTTAATATCTTTGGGAGAGAATTGACTGTTTAGAGCAAAAATTACGTTGAGAGGTTTATAAAATATACAGAAGTAAAATGTATGACAAAAAGTAAAAAAAAAAGATAAAACGAGAAACTGGAAGGATTCTTTTATAATTTTTTTTATACATGAAGTCAGAAAACATTTTAATATTTGAGGGTAGACTGAAAAGTTACAGCTGAATATTCTAAACCTATGGCAACCACTAAAAAACTTTTAAACAAAGAGATATGATTAATAATTCAATAGTGGAGGTAATGTGGAATTCTAAAAAATGCTCAGCCAGTATAAACGATGATAGAAAAAGAGGGAAAGGAGGACACAGAACAAAAGAGAAGGTAGAATCTAAGAGTAGATTTAAACCTAACCATTTAGGTAAGTATATACAAAATATAAACATGCTTAACACTCCATTTGGAAGGCAGAGATTGTCAGACTTGATGAAAAAGCAAGACCCAATCATAAACTATCTACACAAAACCAACTTCAATGACACATAGTTTAAAAGTAAAAGGATGGGAAAATAGGCTTTCTGCAAATAATCATAAAAAAGCTGGAGTGAGTATATCATAAAAGGTAGATTTCAGGTCAAGAAATATTGAGTGGGGAAAAAAGTAGAATATTTCATCCAAAAGACATAATAATCTTAAAATACATACACTCAATAACAGAGCTTCAAAATAAATAAAAACTAGCAGAACTTAAAAGAGAAATTGTTCTAAATTCAACCATCTTCTTAGTAACCAATAGATCAAATGAACAGAAAGTCAGCATAGAAAAATAAGACACGAACAGTATTATGAATTGTGACCTAAATGGCATTTACAGGACACTCCCTCCAACAACAATGGGATATACATGAAACATACACCAGAATATAAAATATTCTTGGACATGAAACAAGTATGAAGAAATTTAAAGGGAATAAAATAGTGAAGATATTCTCTGTCCACAATAACATTGAATCAGAAATCATTAAAATAGAAAAATTCAAAATTATTTAGAAAGTATTAAATAACACATGAACTAAAGAATAATTCAAAAGAGAAATAGAACATAGTTTCAACCAAATTCAAATGAAAATACAATGTATCAAAATTTATGAAAGGCAGTTAAATCAGTGTTTACAAAGAAATTTGTAGCTTTAAATACTTAGATACCTTAGAAAAGTTCTAAAGTCAAAATTCTAAGTTCCAACCTTAATAAGATGGAAACACAAGAACAAATTGTATTCCAAAGTAGAAGAAATTAAAGAGCAGAAATCAATGAAATGGAAAACAAAAATTATATAAATTAACAAAATCAAAAGCCAGGTTTTTTGGAAAGATTGACCAAAATGATAGAAGTTTGAGCTTCCCTAGTGGTTCAGATGGTAAAAGATCTGCCTGCAAGACAGGAGACCCAGGTTCAATCCCTGAATCAGGATGATCTCTGGAGAAGGGCAAGGCAACCCACTTCAGTATTCTTGTCTGGACAGGGGAGCTTGGTGGGATATAGTCAATGAAGTCACAAAGAGGTGGACATGACTGGGACTAACACATTCACACTTGAGCTAAACTAAGAAGAGAAAACACACTTCAGCTAAATTAAGAAGAGAAAACAAATCACAAATATAAAGAATTTAAAAGGGCATCACTACATATTATTCATATATTTAAAAGATATTAGCAGAAGATCACTAAATTTTTCATGCAAATAAACTCACTAACATAGATAAAAAAGGTAACATTTCTTGAAAGGTACAAAACAGTAAAGCTGACAAACACACAAAAAAATTTGAATTACCCTATATCTACTGCAAAAATTGAATTTATAATCAAAAACTCTTCTCCTTTCTAAAAGTATCCTAAGACCAGGCCAGGTGGCTTCACTAGCAAATTTACCAATTTTTTACAAAATATGGACAATGAGAGAATACCTCCCAACTCATTTTATGAGGCTAGCATTACTTTAATACTAGTCAAAGATATTACCAAGAAAAATATTTATGTCTCTCATGAATATACCAGATACAAGCTTAACAAATTAGCCAATAGAATCAAATAATACATTTAAAAATTAATAAACCATGATCAAGTAAGGTTTATATCAGAAATGTGAGGTTTGTTTAACATTTGATAATCTATTTATGTGATTTACCATTTTAATAGCTTAAGTGGGGAAAAAGAAAAGCTCATCTCAATCACAGCAAAAAAAAAAAGTTTGACAAAATTTAATACTGATTCATTATAGAAAAAAAATAAACTTCTAAAAATACACACAAACTTCTTTATGCTAATAAAGATCATCTACACAAAAGAAAGTACTCTAAAACTAATATCATACTTAATGTACCACAACTGAATACTTTCTTTCACAATTGAAATAGGATATCCACTCTCACTGCTTCGATTTAATGTTGTACTAGAAGTCTAGTTAAGTAAGTCAGTAATTAAATAAATAAATGTCAAACAGATTGGAAAAAAATAATTTTTGAGAGCTTTTTTTCAGATGATTTGATAATTTATGTAGAAAAATCCTTCAAAAAATCTAAGCAAAAAAAGTCACTAGAACATTAGAGTTTAGTAAGCATATAAGATGTAAGGTCAATAATCAAAAATCAATTACATTTCTACATGGTAGGAATGAATAGTCAGTATTAAATTTTCTTAAGTACTTTTATAGTAGTATCAAAACATGAAACAAAGATACATTAACAAAATATGCCCAAGATCTCTGCAATGAAAGTGACAAAATATTATTGTTAAGAAGTTAATGAAGACCTAAATAAATGGGGAGATATGCCATTGTTATTGGCATGAAGATTTTTTAACCGAGGTATGGTTGATTGACAATATTATTTTCAGGTGTACAGCTTAGGCATTCAGTATTACACTCAGTGACTCAGGGATTATACTCCATTTGAAAGCATTATGAAATAAAGGCTCTATTTTCCTATGTATCTACACAATGACTTACACATGAATGTTCATGGTAGCTTTATTCCTAATAGCAAAACACTTTGAAAATAACCATAGTTTTCAATCAGCAATGGAGAATGAAGGCAAAGAAAAATAGATACAACAGTCATGTAATCTCTCTTGTGATGGTGACGATATTTGCCAATGTGAGTGTGTCAAATGTCACTGAGCTGTGCATGTACAAGTGGTTACAATGGTAAACTTCACATTAATTTTATAATTTTTAAAAAGCAGAAAACAAATCAGTTTGTACTTCGCAGCAAACAAAGGGAGAGAAGTGAGTAACACAAAGGCATCAAGAAAGAGAAAAGGCAAGGCTGAGGACACAAAAGGAATTCTTTAGAAATTAACTATTTTTTTCACAAATCCAGCCAGAACTATCATGAACATAGAGTTTCTCAGAAACAAATGTCTGTTTTCCTCCTTTGTATCCCAATTGATTCATTAAATAGTAATGTAACTATTCAGGATTTAAAATGAGGAAAGTTCATAGTAGCATCAAGTAGGATGCTTTGCTATCCACCCTTACCCCAGAACAGGTGACCAAGCTGTGCCCTCTTATCCTGGGATGCATTAAATAGATGCTCAATGGTTCTCTTAACGTCAACAGGTCTTACCATGATGCCTCTTCAGAAAAGCTCCTCCCTTCACTAATCCTCAGATATTCCTCCGTCTGAGTTTGGATTGTTCTTCACTGACTTGCAACCATCTCATTGTTCTGTCCTGAGTTCTCTGTGATGGTATACCCTGCAAGTTCAACTCTGTTCTCTAGCCCACGTTTCCCTCCTTCACTAAATATGTCTGAAAAACATTCACCAATCAATTTCTTAGTGTTTCCTTCTTACATGACAGTCTGAGGATTTTTTTTTCTAATTATTTTCAGAATAATAATTGGACTTAATCTCACCAGCACCCAAGTGTCTTTGTTAACGAATCCCATTCTGCCTGAAGCCTTTCTCTATAAGAATCATGGTTTTCCTTCCTTCCTCGATCCAGGGTTTTTCTATTTTTCTACCTGTTATATAAATTTAGTCTAAAAATTGTGTCTACTTAAGAGTTATTATGAAGAAGGAAATGGAAACCCACTCCAGTATTCTTGCCTGGAGAATCCTGTGGNTAGGGACACTGTCTCTCTAAATCCTTCTGTTTCAAAGGCCGACTCCCCAGGGCCTTAAGAAAGACACTGTTAGCTTATAAAACCACCAAGAGGCTTTTTAAGAACACTTACATCTCAAAGGCACAGAGAGGCAGAATTTACAATGAGAAGTTTCAGAAGCCTAAGTTTAGTCAAGCTAAGGGAACATCACAGCTGTCTTGGTCAGAGTTTACCAGCCCTTCAGTTTCTGATTGAGGATTGCCTGCTCTTATTTTGTGCCATTAATTTTTTTATTTCCTGAGCTGCTAGTATTAATTATTTGTAAGAGTTCTTTATATATTCTGGATGCTATTCTTTAATCTGTTTATGCATTACATATCTCTCAGCTTGTGGTTTCTCCTTTGATTTTCTGTATAGGATCTTTTGATAAAAAGTAGTTTTCAATTTTGATGTAGTAATAGCTGAAGTGAAGTGAAGTGAAGGTCAGTTATGTTCAACTCTTTGTGACCCCATGGACTATACAGTCCATGGAATTCTCCAGGCCAGAATACTGGAGTGGGTGCCTTTCTCTTCCCCAGGGGATCTTCCCAATCCATGGATTGAACCCAGATCTCCCACATTACAGGCAGATTCTTTACCAGCTAAGCCACAAGGGAAGCCCAAGAATACTGAAGTGGGTAACCTATCCCTTCTCCAGTGGATCTTCTCAACCCAGGAATCAAACTGGGGTCTCCTTCATTGCAGGTGAATTCTTTACCAACTGAGCTATCAGGGAAGCCCAATTAATAGCTAAAGTTATCCAATATTTTCCCCTCTGAACTTTACTTTTGTGTGTTAAGAAACCCTCTATCCCCAAGTCATAAAACTGATCTATTTTACTCTAAATTCTGCTTTCCAAATTTAGATCACCTACTGATTATGTCTGGTATATATGCCTTCGGAATACCACGTGTTAATGAACAAATTTCCAGTGGTGCTAGAGGTAAAGAACCAGCCTGCCAATACAGGAGACAAGAGTCACAAGTTCAATCCTTGGGGCAGGAAGATCCCCTGGGAGAAGGGCATGGCAACCCACTCCAGTATTCTTGCCTGGAGAATCCCCTACAAAGAGGAGCCTGCCGGGCTACAGTCCATAGGGTCACAAAGAGTAGGACACAACTAAAGCGACTTAGCACACATGCAGGTTTATTCACTGATTTATTAAACCCCATCAATCTACTTTTCTCTACCTACACCAAGGTTTAAACTTATCACAAGGTTTAAGCTGAAATAAATCTTGATATCTCATAGGTCAATGCTCCCAGCTTCCCTCTCCAATTTTCTTGCTTTCAACTGTTTTAGATAATTACTTTGTTCTTATCTTTAAAATACTTCAAGAGCACATTGAGATTTATTTCACTACTTTGGGGAACGTAATTCTATCAAAAATTATTTTGGTAGAGAACAATGTCCTATGTGTACAAGCGTGATGGAGGACAGAAGTNCGTTTAAACTTATCACAAGGTTTAAGCTGAAATAAATCTTGATATTCATAGGTCAATGCTCCCAGCTTCCCTCTCCAATTTTCTTGCTTTCAACTGTGTTTTAGATAATTACTCTGTTCTTATCTTTAAAATACTTCAGGAGCACATTGAGATTTATTTCACTACTTTGGGGAATGTAATTCTATCAAAAATTATTTTGGTAGAGAACAATGTCCTATGTGTACAAGCGTGATGGAGGACAGAAGTGGAATAACAGGAAAAAATACTGAGAATGTCCATGATCCATCTCATCTACACCAACACATTGACAAGTCTGACCCTTGATTGAACAAGTCTAATCCAGGCCCTTCATCTTTCCATGCTCAGTGCACACCTAATTCTTCCTTTTCTGTATTCCTGTGCATTTTTGGAAAGATTCTCTCAAAAAAAAAAAAAANGGTCCATCTCATCTACACCAACACATTGACAAGTCTGACCCTTGATTGAACAAGTCTGATCCACGCCCTTCATCTTTCCATGCTCAATGCACACCTAATTCTTCCTTTTCTGTATTCCTGTGCATTTTTGGAAAGATTCTCTCAAAAAAAAAAAAAGAGAGAGAGAAATAAAGGAAAAAAAGGCTTTAATATGTATCATTGAAACTCAGCAACTCAGGAAAAGACTAGAGCTAAGGAAGGAATTCTGGATTGTGACTGTTTCCTTAGACATACACTCTCAGGCATCTAAGTCGCCCATTTAAAAACAACAACAACAACAAAAGAAAAAACCTAACCCTTCCAAAAGGTTTTTTTTTTTTTTCATTAAAGTACACCAACTACTCTTTTATCCTTCACCACTAGTAATCTTCCAATGCTATGTCACTGCCTGAGAGGAAATAAGAAGACACAAAAATTGCTATAATAATTGCCACATTCTTCGTAGCATCAGCTTCTGAAAGTCTCCTCTCTTGGCATGCAGAAGTCTGGCAGCAGAAACTAATGAATTAATTATAGGCATTCAAAAACTTTATTCCCCTTTTAGAAAAGGTGAAGTGAGGGGCAAATTCAGCCACAGTTCAACAATAAACTTTCCTTGAATGACAGTACAATCTCAGTAAATATCAGATCACTGCAAGGTTATTTTGACAGCCCTCTGGCTTTTATACATTAATGTCCCTTCCCCTGCCTTGGGTCCTATTTCCCTAAACACATTAGCCCTTTATTTTAATAAAACCATATAAACTGTAGATTACACTTTTAAAGCATCATACACAAGCATGGGCTCTGATAAGGTGTTTCAAATGCTACTTACATCATGGTGCAATTGTTAGGCCATAACTAGCCTCATTTTCTATTCAAGTTATTTTTTTTCTCCCTTTCTAGGGAATAAATGGGACAACATAAAGTTCCCCAGAAGCCAAAGATGATATGAGCAACTTTTGCTAGCTCAGAATGCAATTTTCCACCAGAGCATTACAAATTAATAGGATTCCTTC
The DNA here is from genome assembly GCA_006410615.1 of Neotragus moschatus. Taxonomy (NCBI): domain Eukaryota; kingdom Metazoa; phylum Chordata; class Mammalia; order Artiodactyla; family Bovidae; genus Neotragus; species Neotragus moschatus. The sequence continues at coordinate 200,101 of SJYA01001460.1, forward strand.
AACTCTCAGAGCCAGCTCCTGGAGTACTGAGAATCCCTCTGAGCTACTCTTGAGCCAGTCTTTGAAACTTTCATTATGAAACTCAAAACTTCAGATGACATTACTCCTAACATTCTACTGCTTATGTGTCCAGTAAATAATTACCAGGAGTGCTTTCCTCTTTATTAAAAATGGAATGGACACCCTCTTTGTCACCCCTCAATTCCACCTCCAGGGATGTACACAAGGGAAAGAGCAGATGGATTAAGAGTAGGGACTCAAGCCAAACTACTTGACCTCAAATCTTAACTTTGTCATTTACAAAATGTTTGATTTTGTATAACTTACTTAACTTCTCTATGTATCAGTAAAATGGACATGATAGTAATACCTCCTAGATTTACAATAGGAATTAACAGTTTAGTATATATAAAGTATGTAGACAGATATTGGCAAATAGTACCCTGTAGATAAGAGCATGCAGTTATTTAATAACTGCATTCTTCAAATCATTATTCTTTAATAACATGTTTTATTCTTTAATAACACATTTATTCTTTAATAACACATTCTTCAAATCATTCTTTGAGAGCAAAAGTTCTTTAAAAAAATTTAGATTCCCATTGATTATCACTTAGTTAAATCAATAGTGTACTACTGAGAAATCCTTAAAAATGAAGAAGCAGAATCATATCACTTTAAGAAAGCCTGGCAGCATGGTGTTCATATCAAAGCAATAAAGGCAGATGTGCTCCTTAAAAGTATATTGACCAACTGGGAAAAATCAGACTCTCAGCATGATGGTCATACTCCAGAGTATAATTTTACTTATTCTGGAATAGGAGTGGAAGAAATTCAGACATTTAAAGACTCAAAGTTATCTCCCATGTACCTCTTCTAACAAAATCACTTGAGGATTCATTCCAGCCAACACAGTGAGAATTTTAGAACAAAGGAGAACATGGTATTCAAAAAGCTGTGAACCAAACCAAAAGCAGGGATAAGGCTGAAAACATCACAGATCTTAGGAAAACAACTGAACTGCAGGCCTAGAAGAAGTCAAAACACTCCTAGAATCAAGTCTTTAAGAAAGTAGCTTTAACAAATATCTCACTTAAGATTTAACAATAGCCTTTTAAAAGGCACAAAAGTTGAAATGAAAAACTGAAGGTGGGGCTTCCCTGGTGGTCCAGTGGTTAGGAATCTGCCATGCAATGCAAGGGACACTGGTACAAGCCCTGTTCCAGGGAGATCCCACATGCCCAGGAGCAAATAAGCCTGTGTACCACAGCTATTGACTTGTACCTCAAGTCGCAACTACTGAGTCCACACACCACAATTACTGAAGCCCACATGTCTAGAGCCCGTGCTTCACAAGAGAAGCTACCTCAATGAGAAGTCCATGCACAGCAATGACGAGTAGCCCCCACTCACTGCAACCAGAGAAATCCCACACGTAGCAATGAAGACTCATCACAGTCAAAAAAATAAATAAATACATAAATAAATCTTTAAAAAAAAAAAACCCTCAATGGGGACAAAAAGCCAAACAAAAAATTTATGGTGGTCAACTTATAAAGCAAACGGAAATGTAACAAGATCTTTAAATCAAGCAAAGGCATGTAAAACAAGGTCACTCTTCTACCTTTATGCTTAGGATTCTTCTATAAGCAGCAGACCTTTAGTCACCTCAGAGTCTATTAACTTCAGAGTGAACAACTATACAGAGTTATTAAGTTTATTGATCTTCAGGTTTTAGAATAAACATATGGACAAACTTCATTATAGTTGCAAAATGTTAAGCACAAAATGTATCTTGTCTTTTCTTGGCCAAATGGTGTATTTATATGAATTACAAAATAGTATCCCCTCTGTAAGACACTTTACTGCAATAAGTATGTGAAACATGATAAAGAAACAGTGCCCCTTGGAATGGTCCACAAAACTACCAACTGTGGCCCTGGATAAATTAACACAATTCAGAGAGTAAAAGCCAAAAAGGGAAGATTGCTAGAAGTGCACATTTATACATTTTACCTACAAGCGAGTCAAGACATATATTTAAGTTTATTGGATCAATAAAACTATACTTCAGTTTACTATTTATAGTTAAGCAAGTGAAAGAAGCCAATATCTTTTTTACTAAAATTCGTAAATTGGAGGAGAGATGGCTATTACTGTCTTTGAGCTAAGTTTATTTTCTAGTGTTGGGATCCACTGATAAATCTATAACAGAGAATTGGTTATTATTTGGAGTTATTAAAGTAGCTATCTCACAAGAATAAAGAAAAGAATTGGTCAAAAACTTCTACATGGGGACTTCCCTGGTGGTCCATTGCCTAAGACTCTGTGCTCCCAATGGAGGAAGCTGGAGTCTGATCCCTGGTCTGGGAACTAGATCCCACAAACTGCAACTACAGATCCCACGTGGTGCAATTAAGACCCCAGTGCAACCAAATAAATAAATAAATTTTTTTTTAAATGCTTCTGCATGTAGTAAGAATGATGAAGAGGTGGTATTGGGTAAAACACTAACTTTTTATTTCTTATCATTAAATACTGTTTTATCATGCATTTAGATTATTTTTATACAGTTGGCCCTTGAACAATGCAAAGGTGAGGGGCACCAAGACCCTATACAGGCAAAAAGCTATACGTAACTTTATGGTTGACCCTCCATATCCACAATTATGTATCTGCAGATTCAACCAATTGCAGACCCCAGACGTGTTTAGTGGAAAAGTTCTGCATGTAAGGGAACTCAGGCAGTTTAACCCTTTGCTTTTCAAGAGTCAACTGTCATCATTTTAAAGAATGATTCTGCATATTTATGAACCTACATATATATATATAGTACATACACAATTTTATAAAGGCTATATCAACCATTACTTTTACTCATCTCTGGACTATGAATTAAATAACTTACTTTATTTTGGATTTTGCCTACTTTACATTTTTCCCAACAGTCTTGTAAGCTGGGTCACTTTATAAATCACTATCATCAAAAATTGAAATACTCTCATTTTAAGAAATTGATAGTAAACTCTCACACCCCTTCCCTCTGTCTGTATTATCTCCCTGCTCTTCTTGCCAATGGAACTACAGCTTGTACATGAACCGAACCAATGTCTTGTGACCACTGTACCAGAACAGACTTCTGCACTGTACCTTATACAAGTTGACAGTGGAAGGCCAGAAAATATCATTGTTAAAATGTTTAATCTATATCTATAATGTATCACTTCATAACGGGATAAGATTACATTTTGCCAAATAAACATACTCTTCTCTTACTAATGGATCTGTATGGAAACAGTACTCTGAAGAAAAAGTACAATATGTTAATTTTTTATACAACAAAAATACAGGACTCATCAGACTGTCAACATCATGAGAGCACACTCAGTATTTACAATTAACTTCTCCTTGTTTTCCAGTGGATTTACAATGGTATTTTCAATATAAAGGCACTAAGTTGTCATTAAATTTGAAAAATGAACAAGTAACTGAGACAATGAAAAACCCCAAAGCCAAAATTGAGTATTCTTCATGTCTGGGCAATATATTTGTACTCTGTGGCTACAGAAACTAAATAGACTTGCTCATTTTGCAATGGCCATCTTTTCGTTTTTTTACCAGAAAAATTTCCACCATGTGTTCAAAGAAACCTAGCCTGTCCCAAAGTTCAAATATGACTCTAAATGAACAGCTAGGAACTCTCTTGACATTTCTTAGCGCCCACAGTACGATATACTCTTACACTAGGTGCTATATAGAGAATATTTCTAATTAAAATACACAACATGCCTTGTGTTTCCTCTAGAGCATTACAATTCTGTTTGGGAAAGCATCAGAAACATAGAAAGCTTGAGAAAATTAAGCCCCAACAAATTAACACATCAAAGAGAACAGATTGCAAATGAATTTGTTACATGACAAGGGTACACTGATAGAGAAATGAGCCACAGGGGTGAACTCCCGTATCTCAGAGGCAACTGAGGAAAACAATTAATGGAGAGCATCTTGTTACAGATTCTGGAAGCAAAGTAAAAGGTTCTGTAAACAATAATCCAGTGAGACCACTGCATTTCATTCCCAAGGATCCTATTCACAAACTGTCCCAGACCCAAAGGGAACTTAAGCCACTGAAGAAATAATTTTGATGCTGAAATACTCCCAAGTCCTCTCTGCAGAACCATACTCCTCACTGCCACCAACCAGGCTCCCAAGGAGCCTCTGGGGAGTACAGACCTTCAGCAGAACCACACATTCAATCAATGGCTAAAGATTACAGGGGGAAGGGATAGAGATGTTAATTTATATTTATGACATGTTTCTACTTATATTCATTTCATCTTAAAAATCACCTATAAGAAAGCTAACATTAGCTCATTTTACACATGAAGAATCAGAGTTTTGGATTAAAAAACCTGTTCAATGACACATCTAGGAAGTGGTGGTACTAGGAATCTAGCTTCAAGATCTATGCCCTTCTCACTGCATCACACTCCTTGGCTTATGGCAAAGAGCCTTCACCCTGGGAGTTTGGGGGTAGGTGTCCACCATCCTCATAACTGGCCATGTTTCTTTGACTCTGAAGAACCTTACCCTCAATTGGCAAGAAACTGCAACTACATACCACAGAAAGATGGAATTCAGCAGGAGAACTTTGTGGAAACAAACACTGACTCCCTTACACCAGGATATCCAAGTCACCGGAGGTCAGTTAACTCTGTCTCAGTTTCCATCTTTAACATGAAGGAACTGGATTGGATGATCACCTCTTGACTCTGCACTTGTCCTTTGTATTAGTAAGTCTCAAGTGTGATCATCAAATACTGAGCACTGATGGAAAAACACTTCAAAATGTTCTCTCTTTTTGTCCCTGTGCTTACTGGAACTGATCCTGAAACATGTCAAGCATCAGGTAGCCAAAGCATGAGTGAGTGAAGGTCAAAATAAATTGAATTCCAGGAGCAGCACTAAGACTTCACTTGGAAAGAAAACTAAAAAACATTTAGGTACCTTAATATGCAAGCAATCCGTCATACAATTAAGTTAATCAGATATTAGTAAATACAGAGGTTTCCTCTTACCCTGCCCCGCTGCTTGATATTTATGCTAGAATAGCTCATAGACCTCAAGTGTTTCCTCTCTCTCTCCCTACAGCTACAGGTTTTGTTACAAAGGATACCTTTCAAGGACTGGGCAGCTACATGTTTCAAAAGCTAAGTTAATAGTTATTCTCACCTATGGGAGAAGGCTGAATGGTCCTTAGAATTTGAAACTTCTACACTGAGTTTATAGTTATTCAGGCTAATTCTTGTTTAAGTGGGGGGTTCAGGATAAAGGCCAGCAGGGATGAAGGTTGAAAGAGAATGGAACGAGTGTGGTTATGATGGACACCATGAGCTGAGACTTATATAGGATGCTGCTGCTACTGCCAAGTCACTTCAGTCGTGTCCAATTCTGTGCAACCCCATAGATGGCACCCCACCAGGCTCCCCCATCCCTGGGATTCTCCAGGCAAGAACACTGGAGTGGTTGCCATTTCCTTCTCCAATAAATGAAAGTGAAAAGTGAAAGTGAAGTCTCCCAGTCGCGTCCGACTCGTAGCAACCTCATGGACTGCAGCCCACCAGGCTCCTCTGTCCATGGGATTTTCCAGGCAAGAGTACTGAAGTGGGGGATATAGGATGCTGTTGCTGCTGCTAAGTCACTTCAGTTGTGTCCGACTCTGTGCAACCCCATAGACGGCAGCCCACCAGGCTCCCCCATCCCTGGGATTCTCCAGGCAAGAACACTGGAGTGGGTTGCCATTTCCTTTTCCAATGCATGACAGTGAAAAGTGAAAGTGAAGTCATTCAGTCATGCCCGACTCTTAGCGACCCCATGGACAGCAGCCTACCAGGCTCCTTCATCCATGGGATTTTCCAGGCAAGAGTACCGGAGTGGGGTGCCATTGCCTTCTCCGATATAGGATGCTACCTACTAGCAAATCAAAGGGATTCTATTCTTGTTCTTCCATGGGCATGGCCTAAAGCGAGCTGTAAGCAGAGGACAACAGCAAGGAAGAGATAGAGAACACCTATGTGCATTGGGGAGAGATATGAACAGAATCAGCCAGAAACTGGGATTCCCAGGTGCTACCCAAGTTCCATCATGGACTCTTTTTGTGACCTTGGCCAAAGTATTAACACTTCATCTCCCTAGGTCTTAATTCTCCCATATAGAAAATCATATAAAGAGCTTCATGCTGACAGCTAAAGTTCTATAAACTATAAAAAATGAAAAAAAAAAAGTTAGGCCAACTCATTTATTTTTGTGTACCTCAAAATGTCAGTCACTCTTTCTTCCCTTATTGTCACCTAAGGGTCCCAGATGACCAGTCAGCTTTCTTCTTGCTTCCAGCACTATCCTTCTCAAATGTTATTTAAGATTTCTCTGTCCCCAAACTGGCTACAGAGTAACATCTTCACTCTGCACTAAAGTTCCTGTTATCTAAAAGGCATTCCAGTCTTTTATTTTCACTGTTATTACAGGAACTAAATATCCACTCACGAAAGCTGCAAACACCCCTTACTCCTTTCAGAAATGGTATCTGCATATCCCAGTTGCTGCTCAGTAGCTTTGCCATCCCATGGACTCCAGCGAGCCAGGCTTCCCTGTCCTTCACTATCTCCTTCCCCAATAGCTCTTATAGTTTTTTTTCTTGGAAAGAAAAGCATTTCTTACATATTTCTACTCTGCATGAAGACTCTTTCTCTCAAGCATGTAGAACTAAAGTTAGGATGGAAATTAACAGGCAGCCCATTCACAATCAATGCTTTCTCAAGCACTCCAGATAAGGTGACATTATGGAGCACTAAGCTTTACTATCCCAAAGTTATTCAAGGCCTTTTTCCTTGCAAGAGAGAATACCTCCGTAGAAATGTCTGGAAGACCCTGTCTGGAAAGGGCAAAAAGTCAGCTACCAAAAAAAATCTAATTGACTTCAATACTAAAGCAATACTTTAAAGTCTCACTTCTAGGCATGAAATCTTCTAGAAAAATTAATAAATTGAATCAGTTTTGTAGCTTTGTAAACAGTATGTTTCTCTTGAATGTTTATGAAAATTCCATCCTTTTAATTCTTTTTACATTCCTGGTGCCCAGATCCTGGTAGACAGAAAAAAAAACTACTCACTCTAGAGGCAATGTTTGCTTAACTTGATGGTTCCCACTTTTTAAACCTAATTATATAGCACCATCTTTACATGGAGCTAGCCATCAGCTGCCTGGAGGACTCCTGACTCTAACCAATCACCATTTTCTCCCAACTCTCCAACATTTCCTATGGGCAATGCAGCCTAGGAAATAATCTCAGTGCAGCACCTTCCTACCTGATAGGGAAAGAGTCACAAGATTCTGACCTTGGTCCTGTCATAGTCATCACATTCAAGTAGTTTGGATGAAGGCTTGCATGGCAAGATGTTTAATTTGCAGCTGACACAGATCTTGAAGCAGAATCCAGATTCCCAAGTATCTCTCTTGTTACACTGGAAACGTGGATCAAAACTAACAGAAGAAAATTAAGCAGTAGTTTGTGTAGTTTTCTTTATCTAGGNGTAGATTGGATGAAGGCTTGCATGGCAAGATGTTTAATTTGCAGCTGACACAGATCTTGAAGCAGAATCCAGATTCCCAAGTATCTCTCTTGTTACACTGGAAACATGGATCAAAACTAACAGAAGAAAATTAAGCAGTAGTTTGTGTAGTTTTCTTTATCTAGGCTTAAAAAAAATTGAATATAGCTATTCATGGCTTTTGAACTGTGGTGTTGGAGAAGACTCCTGAGAGTCCCTTGGACTGAAAGGAGATCCAATCAGTCCATTCTAAAAGAGATCAGTCCTGGGTGTTCATTGGAAGGAATGATGCTAAAGCTGAAACTCCAATACTTTGGCCACCTAATGCAAAAAGTTGACTCATTGGAAAAGACTCTGATGCTGGGAGGAACTGGGGGCAGGAGGAGAAGGGTACGACCGAGGATGAGATGGCTGGATGGCATCACTGACTCGATGGACGTGAGTCTGAGTGAACTCCGGGAGTTGGTGATGGACAGGGAAGCTTGGTGTGCTGCGATTCATGGGGTCGCAAAGAGTCAGACACGACTGAGTGATTGAATTGAACTGATTCATGTCAAATAATACCTAGAAAGTTTTGACTCGAAATTGTTCATAAACCAAGAAATACCATAATACAGCTGCTAAAAAATGGTGTGATCTGGACTGCATCAATAAAATTGTGATGTTCAGATGAAGAAAAGAAAGGAAATGGTTGAATGCCAGGTCCTATTAACACAAACAACTTGCCCAAGATCAACACATGATTGGACCACATACTGTATTCTCTCCTGGATGCTGCAGCTTTAGAGAAACATTAACAAACTGAGTAGCATACAAAAAATACATCTGGACATCTGCAACATTCAAGGAAACTAAAATGCATATGTTAGAGATTTAAGGGAAATTAGAAATTTTTTCTGGAGGAAACATATCTGAGGATGAACTGCACTACATCAGTGCTACTGCAGAGGAAGGAAACAGAGCCAGTGTACAGAAATTCTGTGCAGGCAGATTCCAATTCAAAGTAAGGAAATGTGTGCTCTCAATCTGGGCTCTCATAAAAAACAATGGACTGTGTTACAAAGCCCAAGTTCCCTGCCGTGGCAAAGTATATTTTTTGTATGTTTATTTTTTTTAATATAAATTTATTTATTTTAATATAATTTTATCTATTGTATTTTATTTACTTTACAATATTGTATTGGTTTTGCCATACATCACACCTGGCAAAGTATTTAAGCAGAGTCTGCAAGGATCACTATTAGGAATAGTGTAAAGGAATGCCCAAATGGCAAGGAAGTTTGAACTCTATTTTCAAAATCTTTTTCCATGCCAGAGTTGTGTGATGCAGCATGGAAGGAAGAGAAACTCGATGAGTTTTAGTTCCAACTCTACCACTATTAAAACAGAGCTTTAGTTAGGAGACAATCTTTCATCTAGTCTACTTCTTTCATTTTGCAAATGTAGAAAGTCAGGTCCTATGAACACAAATGACTGGCCCAAGATCAGGCCATGAAAAAAAAAAAAAAAAAGGTAGGTCTAGGTCCCCAGATCAAGTCTCTCTGGAATAACTTACAGTCACTGATATTGGTGATTCAAATTGAGAATAAAAAACACATGATTTAAAACTAAGTGAGAAAATGCTTCTTATATGAAAAATGTACTTAGAAAAAAAAAAGAATGGAAAGAAACACTAATAGGTGCTGAGAGATGAAATGGTTATTATTTTCTCCTCTGAATTCCATAATTTAATTTGGTATAGGTATATAAATTTTACTATAAAGAAAATATAAAAGAGAGCTGTTCTAATTTTTTAATGGATTCAACCCTGTTTGGTGACAGCAGAGAGCCAAGTAAGTAATCAAAGCAATAGCCTTCATGTATATGTTGAAAACGCTTGCAGTTACCTTCTAGGTAATTTTCAAATACAGATCTTCCTTTATTTATGATGAGATTGCACCCTGATAAATCAATAGATTCTAGTTGAAAATACATTAAATCAAAAATGAATTTAATACACCTAACCTTCCAAACCTCATAGCTACACTTAGCCTACCTTCAATGTGCTCAGAGCACTTACTTTAGCCTANTTGCAGTTACCTTCTAGGTAATTTTCAAATACAGATCTTCCTTTATTTATGATGAGATTGCACCCTGATAAATCAATAGATTCTAGTTGAAAATACATTAAATCAAAAATGAATTTAATACACCTAACCTTCCAAACCTCATAGCTACACTTAGCCTACCTTCAATGTGCTCAGAGCACTTACTTTAGCCTACAGTTGGGGAAAAACACCTAACACAAAGCCTATTTTATAATTGACATTTATTCCGTATGTAGGTGACTTGTCACACTGTAAAAACACCAACAGGAGGAAGGGTCATCACTTCTGAGGTTAATGGAAGTACTCCTCACCCGGTTCAGCCTGAAGAGGCCCCTGTTTTATTTGTTTGGACTCTAGTTGCTTTTGTAGTTCACTTCTTTGGTCTCTTCCATACCTCATCTGAGTGTCACGATATTCTGCAGGAANCTCTGGTTCCTCTGCCATTTCTAAAACCAGCTTGAACATCTGGAAGTTCACGGTTCACATATTGCTGAATCCCCAAGCAAAATACAACTGCTCGACAGTTTGGGGGCTCGCTGCCAGGTTACTTTCCAGAACAGCGTCTCCAGGCATCACCCCTGTCGCACCTATGAACTCCTTCATGTTCACATCACCATCCACACTAGGCATCACACACTCCCATGTTTGCCAACATAATGAAGAAGTGGCACATTGTTATTCTGACTGAGTTTGATCACTTTCTAAACCTAAATCTAAATCATTTCTCTCTTACAGTACAGTTCATTTTCCCTACCCAGCACTTGTGCACCAGGCTTGCTGCCTCCATGCTCAGGGCTCTATTATAGCAGTCTTTCTGTTGCAGAATGACAGAGGGGGACTGTTTCTCTTCCTCTCCTCTCTGCATGCCAGTCCTCCTCCACACACACACAAACCTATGCTGTTTATGTCAGTATGTGTTCTCACNACTTGTGCACCAGGCTTGCTGCCTCCATGCTCAGGGCTCTATTATAGCAGTCTTTCTGTTGCAGAATGACAGAGGGGGACTGTTTCTCTTCCTCTCCTCTCTGCATGCCAGTCCTCCTCCACACACACACAAACCTATGCTGTTTATGTCAGTATGTGTTCTCACAGACCTGGGCTCTCCACTTGAAACCCACCTATAAGACAGTGACCTTCATCAGCATTTTTTTTTTTTACACCTTTGGAACATAGATCAATGACTACAGAGATCCTGACTTTATTAGAAATAAGCAGCCTTCATCTCATTGTCTTATAAAATAATTCAGTTTGGACAATTTAATATGCCAGAAAGACCCTCCTTTAGCTCCCAAAGGCAAGATTTATTTCCTTTTAAAATCATTTCTTAGATTATTTCTGAAAAGACCATTTTGGTAGAGTCTGTACTGTGTTCCTTTGCTCTCTCCCATCCTCTGTGCATTCTTTCAATTACCACTCATCTTACTTACCTCTGGATTCCCTCGTGGCTCAGAAGGTAGAGTCTGCCTACAATGCAGGAGACCTGGGTTCAATCCCTGGATCAGGAAGATCCCCTGGAGATGGAAACGGCAACCCACTGCAGTATTCTTGCCTGAAAAATCCCATGGACAGAGGAGCCTGGCGGGCTACAGTCCATGGGGTCACAAAGAGTCGGACATGACTGAGTGACCTCACTTTCATTTTCACTTTACTGACCTCTTGACCCCTCAAAAGCCCCCTGATATCGTACATGACTTTCTCATCAGACACTCCTGAGGTGCTTTTGTGATGGCTAGGTCTCTGCAGGCCAATTTGAATTAGTCCATGTGAAAGTCTATGATGTGCCTCTAGGAACTTCCTGAAGGATAGGAAAGCTTTCCAAAACATAAGGAACAGGTTCTAATCTGGTGGCTCCATGTGGTATCCCAAAGGTATGATGGACTCACAGAATTTCACAGGTGGAAATAACAGAGTTCTACTCCTTCATTTGAAAAGAAAGAAACTGAGGGCCAGAGAAGTTATTCAAGTTCTTAAAACACATAGCATTCAACTAGAACACTAGCATCCAGGTTATTCTGACTGCAACCCTGTAATAGTAGGCAAGAAGAAAGATTTTTAGAAAACAATTGCTATTCAGGAAGACCTTCTCATCTCCAGGTCAGTTGTCCCCAGGCAGCCTGAAACTTGAAAGGATTGGCTACCAAACCCCAATTTGTGCTAGAGACCCAGAGGGCCCTGCAGTTCTGGGGTCTTTGGATTGGGGTCAGCCTGGAGTCACCTTCACAGCATCAGGAGGCTGCAACTAGACCCTGCTAGCTTCCACAGTGGAAAATCTCTTAAGCAAAAGTCATTTATGAAATTCCAAAACAGCATAAAATCTTATGTTTGATGTGTGAGTTCTGGTTTGCTTTATTTCTCAGTCACCCTGAAATGCAGGCTTTATGAAAAGACAGATATATACGCTTTAATTTTTGAAGGGAGACTGCCATGGATAGCCAAGGATTAAGACTAAAGCTGGCAAAACTCACAAGAGCAAGACTGAGCTCAGGGCCAAAGAAAAGCCTTCTGCAGGAAGTATCCTAAGGCTACACATCAGTGCCAAAGCTTTGTCCTTATGGAAAATTTTGCCTTTGTAGCCTCCAAAAGTAATACTTACGGCAGTGTCTCCAAACTGAATCCTGCTGTTTCCTAGGATTTAGTGAAGATTCACTTGAAAAATGAAGAAATTACCGTCAATACTAGTCCTCAGAGTTTTACACGATACTAGCTAAGTGAAGATTAATCACCAACCATCCCCGGATAAAACCCCTGGCTATTGGCCTCCTAGAAAAACCTGCCACCCTGAAAGGCTGCCTGAACCAGACAGGCAGGAGGCATAGCACTGCTTAAAGTACCACTAGCAGGGAGAAAGAAACCAATATCTAACCCGATGAAAGGGGGTTTTGATGAGTGACCACATGTTAATATCAGGATGATTGTATCCAACAGCAGTGTATTTTTCATGAGCTAGAAAATAAGCACAGTGCTGCCAAGTAATGGAAACACTGCAGTATTATTTCTAAGTCTAACGCTGACACTAGCACCTGAATTTCCTCAAGGATTTCTGCTGATAACTTGGGGAAAGGAAGTAACATAATGCATCTTCTATAGCCCCTCAGCAATACTGAAAGCCAAATAACTCAGACAGTGAGAATTCTACAGAGAAATTCCAGGAGCCTTTTGTTACTGTTTCTCTGAATCCACCACTAGTGAATGAAACAAACAAAAAGTAATAATGACTTTCCAGGGCTTTATAGCTCTGATTCTGACAAGGCAATACACAAAGAAAAGCCTAAATAAAGTAGAGAGACTAAACAAATCCTTCATCATTGCTTTCTTTTACCTTAGGCGAGGTGGCCGTCAGGTTAACAGCCTGACAGCTGTTAAGATGCTGGACAAGAGATGATGATTTTAGCAAGTGGTTCCAGAAAGTCAGGATACCCAGGAGTCCACCAATAACAGCAATGAAAGAGAGATTAAAGAACTCTCAGAAGAGATATTTCTTGCTGCTTTTTCAGGCCTTCCATGAGAAGGAAGGATCAAGTCCATCTTTGAAGTCTGGCAATTTTCTTTTTCAAACTCTTTTCCCATTTCAGTTATTATATAACATTGAGAGCAGAGTTCCCTGTGCTATGCAATAGGTCTTTGTTAGTTATCTGTTTTAAATATAGCAGTATGTACATGTTAACCCCAAACTCTCTAACTAGTCTTCCTCAGGCTGCAGCCAGATTCAGGAAACATTTTTTTCTTCCAATGTATTAACAAGGCACATGATAGTTCTACAAAAGTAAAAGCTTATCCAAAGGAAATTAACTACTTGGGATAATTCAGACACTAATCATGGACTCAAAAGAAAATTGGTATTTTTTCCACACCAACTTTTGGAGTTCGAGTTCTTGCAGACACAAAACCTGCTTGTAAGCTACAGACGAAGTTGAAGAGCTCTACTTAGAGAGATTGGTCCAGCTGCTATTTCAAAATCTAGAAAGATCTAGAGGCTATTGGAGCTTTAAACTCTTGTTTTAATTCAAATATATGGAAATAAACATTCAGAAAGGGTGCACCATGGAAACAAATGATGAATTAACAAGAAAGGTACTTTTGTGGGAGCATCTTACAATGTGAAAACTTGCCAACAAAGGGTTTTGAGGAGAGATGAACTGTGGGCACTTGTTCTCATCTGCTGCCAAGAATGAAGACCCATTTTCCAAGATCTTTATTTCATTTTTCAAGCAAAATATCATCCAATGTTTGTTTACCTGTCTGGTAGCTATTCAGTCTGGCCCCCCGTCTCCTCTCTGGTATTTTCTATAATTGGCATATGACATTGTATTAAATTGTGTAATGATGATTTGAAATGTGTATTGTAAAATCATCACCATGATGTTTAGTTAACTTACAATACTCCACAGTTATTTGATATAAATGTTTGAGTACGTGATGAGAACTTTTAAAATCTACTCTCTTAGCAAATTTCAGCATATTGAGTTGGACAAAAAGTTCATTCAGATTTTTCTGTAAGATTTTATGGAAAAATCTGTACAAATTTTTTGGCCAACACAATACAGAATTGTTAACTGTAGTCACCATGCTGTATGTTATATATATATATATCCATCCCCAGGTCTCCTTTGGGCTTCCCCAGTGGCTCAGCAGTAAAGAAACTATCTGCAGTGCAGGAGACCCAGGGTTCGATCCCTGGGTTGGGAAGATCCTCCGGAGAAGGGCATAGCAACCCACACCAGTACTCTTGCCTAGAGAATCCCATGGACTGAGGAGCATGGCAGGCTAATGGTCCATAGGGTTGCAAAGAATCAGACATGCCTAAAGTGACTAAGCACACACGGGTCTGTCTCCTTTACAACTGGAAGTCTGCATGTTGTGACCNGGTTCAGGATGGGGAACACATGTATACTCATGGTGGATTCAAGTCAATGTATGGCAAAACCAATACAATATTGTAAAGTAAAATAATTAAAATAATAAAATAAAATATAGATTTAAAAAAGGTAGACCTGGGAATCTAATACACCTGCACTTAACATACATGTCCTTTCTTATCTTATTATATCTTCATTATAGAATATTACCTGTTTCAAGGCTTAGCTAGACACAGTTTCAATCCCTGGGTCAGGAAGATCCCCTGGAAAAGGCAATGGCAACCCACTTCAGTATTCTTGTCTGGAAAATTCCATGGACAGAGGAGCCTTGTGGGTTATAGTCTCAGTTCAGTTGCTCAGTCGTGTCTGACTCTTTGCAACCCCATGAATCACAGCATACCAGGCCTCCCTGTCCATCATCAACTCCTGGAGCTTGCTCAAACTCATGTCCGTTGAGTCAGTGATGCCGTCCAACCACCACAGCCTCTGTCATCCCCTTCTCTTCCTGCCCTCAATCTTTCCCATCATCACAGTCTTTTCCAATGAGTCAGCTCTTTGCATCAGGTGGCCAAAGTATAGGAGTTTCAGCTTTAACATCAGTCCTTCCACTGAACACCCAGGACTGATCTCCTTTAGGATGAACTGGTTGGATCTCCTCATAGTCCAAGGGTCTATAGTCTATGGAGTGATAAAAGACTTGGACACAACTTTACTGACTAAACTAAAACAAAGTTGGTCATGTGTGTAAATTGGTTCCTTTCCAATGACACATAGGAAGGCATAAGTATCTGATCTTTCATATACTTCCCTCCAGAGAAATTCTGTGAAAGTCATATCCCTCACTATCATCCTTTAAATCACTCTTTACTCTGTTACTTTGGGACCTTTGGATGAGCACAGTTGTTCAGTTACTCATGAGCAACTCATTTGCTCAGTTGCTCAGTCATTTCCGACTCTGCAGCCCCAAGAAAGTGTTGTCTTAAATGTTGTCTTCAGGTTCCTCTGTCCATGGAGTTTTCAAGACAAGAATTCTGGAGTACATTGCCATTTCCTCCTTCCTGACTCAGGGACTGAACCCTCATCTCTTGCATCTCCTGCATTTGCAGGTGAATTCTTTACCACTAGTGCCAGCTGGTGCTGGGGTCCAGCCCCAGTGGATCCAGGGTAAATCGAAGTGGGGACAGAGTCAGCGATTGATTTAGAGAGAAGGAAAGAATGTTGTAGATAAGAAAATAGAGGAGAGAAAGAGGCTGACATTCCTTTGCTTAGATAGAAAGCCAATAAAATCCCGAGACAAGGAGTTTGCCCTGTTCACAGAGGCCACAGGTGCCCTCCTGGTCTCTCGAGGGAGTGAAGACACAGAACATCTTCCTGTTCAGGTCTTAGAAACCCAGGCAGATAAGTGAACACAGGGAGCCTCTACGCTCCAAGAGATCAGCCTGAAAAAGAGAGTAAGAGAGAAAAAGAAAAAAGAGACACGGGGTGACCAAGCTTCTCCAAGCGAGGCCCGTTACTTTATATTTTTTTTCAGGGACTTTTATACCTTAATTTGTACATAGAGGGGAATGAAAGATACAAGGTCATACAGAGTCAGCCCAAACATTCCAGCAGTTTTGCCCTTATCAAAACCAGGATTTTTTCTGTATACCTTTTCCATAAACGATGTTGTGTACATTATCTTCTGGCCTTGGAGGCCTGTGGACATTTTATGACCCCCTTTTGATAAAGGCTACTCAACCAGAAAACTTATTTTCCCTCAAAGTGTTTTCTCTTTATATTTCTAATCTATGTCAGCCTCAGAAAGTAGCAAACAAAGTTACATTTCTCACTGAGCAAAGGTGCACTAAGTTACAACAAAGAAGGAACCAATTAGCTCAAAAGTCTGATGTGGTTAATTTCAAGGCTACTATTTTGTTTTCTTACATTCCAACTATGTTAACTAATGCATTTCCAGGTGCACAGTGGATAAGAGATATGGGAACTTAGCAACAAGCATTGCCCCAATAATGAAATCCTACACCAGCACTACTCTAATAACTTTTAACTCTTCGAAAGGCTCTGTTTTAGTCTTCCCGTGCCTCTCACAGTTGTGAGGCTGTGAACAATCATATGTGTAGCTGCAAGAGTCTGAATAAACCTGCCAAGCAAGATAGAATGCTAACAGAGGGGGTTAGATTTGAAATATTCCTCTCATGTCCAGAAGACTTATTAGCTAGAGCCCTAAGTTGATTTTCTCCAAAGAAAGGTGGTCGGGGATAGCCCCTGTTAATGTCAGAAATGTAAGCGAAAAGCATAATAGAGTAAAGCAGGCAGACTCTGGTTTGGTGGGTAGATGCTCTAGATAGTCCAGGGGGGCCCCTGAGGCCTGATCCCGCCTTTGCATACGTCAGGCCTCCTTCCTCATGACATTTGCCATGGGCGGGATTCCTCATGCTGGCTCCCGGCAACCTGGAAATCCTGTTAAACTATATGAGACAGGCCAAAAAAGTTTTTCCAAAGTCCCATTACTCTGTCCAAAATTAGATTAAGTGAAAACTAAATATTACCCCAATTGTTCCTCAGACCTTTAATGGTGACATTTATTCCCCTTTTCAAAAGTCCAAACAATTTTGGATACCCAGTAAAAGCAGAAACAGAAAAGATTTCCTCAAGGTCAACATTCAAATGTTCACTTAGTCTATGTCATAGGGCATAGGCATTCTGATCTCTTTTGCTTACTTACCCTAGAATAGAAATTATCTACAGAGATGACAAATAATCTTAATATTTGTTTTCTCAGGTAAGGCACTAGGAGAATTTTCCCTGTCTCCTATAAGAAACATTAATATAGCAAGCATGTATAATTTCTAGCGCTTCCCAGGTGGCTCAGTGGTAAAGAATCTTCCTGCCAATGCAGGAGACAAGGGTTTGATCCTTGGGTCGGGAAAATTCCCTGGAGGAAGAAACAGCAACCTACTCCAGTATTCTGGGAAATCCCATGACAGAGGAGCCTGGTGGGTTACAGTTCATGAGATCACAAAAGACTTGGACACAATTTAGTAACTAAACAACAATAATTTCTAAGCAGAGAGAAAATAATTTAAATATATTACAGAACACGGTCTTTTCACTGAAATATAGTTAACCTTCAATACTGTGTTAGTTTCATGTGGACAACATAGTGATTTGGTGTTTTTGAAGGTTATACTCCACTATAGGTTATTAAAGGTCTTCCCTGGTAGCTCATATGGTAAAGAACCCACCTGCAATGCAGAGACCTGTGTTTGATCCCTGGGTTGGGAAGATCCCCTGGAGAAGGCCATGGCAACCCACTCCAGTATTTTTGCCTGGAGAATCCCCATGGACAGAGAATCCTGGGGGGCTACAATCCATGTGGTTGCAAAGAGTTGAACATGACTGAGCAACTAAGCACAGCACATAGGTTATTAAAAGACAGTGGGTACCATTCCCCGTGCTATACAGTAAGTCCTTGTTGAATCTGTTAATACCATACCCTTAATTTGTCCCTCCTCCACTCCTTCCCTCCTTTTGTAACTACAGGTTTGTTTCCTAGGCCTGTTAGTCTGCTTCTGTTTCATATAAACATTCATCTCATTTGTGTTATTTTTTTAGATTCCACATATAAGTAATATCATATATTTGTCTTTATCTGTCTGAATTTATGTCACTAAACATAATATTCTCTAGGTCAATCCATGTTGCTCCAAATGGCTGTATCCCACTCTTTTCTACTTCTGAATAATAGTCCATCATGTGTGTTTACACACACACACACACACACACACACACACACACACACACACACACACCCCTTCTTAATCCAATCTTCTGCTATTGAGCCTTGGAATGCTTCAATATCTTAGCTATTACAAATAGTCTATTGAAGGGCAATGTATGTCTTATCATTTTCTATAGTTCCACTGTCTGTGCTCAGTTGTCAGTTACTCAAATGACTGAACACATTTTTTTTAATAAGCCCATCTCTAAGTCATATAGAAAGTTAGAGTGAGTCCTGAGCAAGTTTCCAGTGAATAGATAACCTTACTCATAGCTTGTGTTCAGTATTGTCTTCAGTATCAAAGGGATGTCCTTCCACAAAGTCTTGGTCTTTCTTGGACTTTTTCTTCTCATTTTCAACCTTTTTCCTTTTACTACTGACACATCAAATCAAACTGGATCATGGAAGGCCATTCCTGTCACTTTTACTCTATGTCAAACTCATTTCNTTTTCTTACATTCCAACTATGTTAACTAATGCACTTCCAGGTGCACAGTGGATAAGAGATATGGGAACTTAGCAACAAGCATTGCCCCAATAATGAAATCCTACACCAGCACTACTCTAATAACTTTTAACTCTTCGAAAGGGTCTGTTTTAGTCTTCCCGTGCCTCTCACAGTTGCGAGGCTGTGAACAATCATATGTGTAGCTGCAAGAGTCTGAATAAACCTGCCAGGCAAGATAGAATGCTAACAGAGGGGGTTAGATTTGAAATATTCCTCTCATGTCCAGGAGACTTATTAGCTAGAGCCCTAAGTTGATTTTCTCCAAAGAAAGGTGGTCGGGGATAGCCCCTGTTAATGTCAGAAATGTAAGCGAAAAGCATAATAGAGTAAAGCAGGCAGACTCTGGTTTGGTGGGTAGATGCTCTAGATAGTCCAGGGGGGCCCCTGAGGCCTGATCCCGCCTTTGCATACGTCAGGCCTCCTTCCTCATGACATTTGCCATGGGCGGGATTCCTCATGCTGGCTCCCGGCAACCTGGAAATCCTGTTAAACTATATGAGACAGGCCAAAAAAGTTTTTCCAAAGTCCCATTACTCTGTCCAAAATTAGATTAAGTGAAAACTAAATATTACCCCAATTGTTCCTCAGACCTTTAATGGTGACATTTATTCCCCTTTTCAAAAGTCCAAACAATTTTGGACACCCAGTAAAAGCAGAAACAGAAAAGATTTCCTCAAGGTCAACATTCAAATGTTCACTTAGTCTATGTCATAGGGCATAGGCATTCTGATCTCTTTTGCTTACTTACCCTAGAATAGAAATTATCTACAGAGATGACATATAATCTTAATATTTGTTTTCTCAGGTAAGGCACTAGGAGAATTTTCCCTGTCTCCTATAAGAAACATTAATATAGCAAGCATGTATAATTTCTAGCGCTTCCCAGGTGGCTCAGTGGTAAAGAATCTTCCTGCCAATGCAGGAGACAAGGGTTTGATCCTTGGGTCGGGAAAATTCCCTGGAGGAAGAAACAACAACCTACTCCAGTATTCTTGCCTGGGAAATCCCATGACAGAGGAGCCTGGTGGGTTACAGTTCATGAGATCACAAAAGACTTGGACACAATTTAGTAACTAAACAACAATAATTTCTAAGCAGAGAGAAAATAATTTAAATATATTACATAACACGGTCTTTTCACTGAAATATAGTTAACCTTCAATACTGTGTTAGTTTCATGTGGACAACATAGTGATTTGGTGTTTTTGAAGGTTATACTCCACTATAGGTTATTAAAGGTCTTCCCTGGTAGCTCATATGGTAAAGAACCCACCTGCAATGCAGAGACCTGTGTTTGATCCCTGGGTTGGGAAGATCCCCTGGAGAAGGCCATGGCAACCCACTCCAGTATTTTTGCCTGGAGAATCCCCATGGACAGAGAATCCTGGGGGGCTACAATCCATGTGGTTGCAGAGAGTTGAACATGACTGAGCAACTAAGCACAGCACATAGGTTATTAAAAGACAGTGGGTACCATTCCCCGTGCTATACAGTAAGTCCTTGTTGAATCTGTTAATACCATACCCTTAATTTGTCCCTCCTCCACTCCTTCCCTCCTTTTGTAACTACAGGTTTGTTTCCTAGGCCTGTTAGTCTGCTTCTGTTTCATATAAACATTCATCTCATTTGTGTTATTTTTTTAGATTCCACATATAAGTAATATCATATATTTGTCTTTATCTGTCTGAATTTATGTCACTAAACATAATATTCTCTAGGTCAATCCATGTTGCTCCAAATGGCTGTATCCCACTCTTTTCTACTTCTGAATAATAGTCCATCATGTGTGTTTACACACACACACACACACACACACACACACACACACACACACACACACCCCTTCTTAATCCAATCTTCTGCTATTGAGCCTTGGAATGCTTCAATATCTTAGCTATTACAAATAGTCTATTGAAGGGCAATGTATGTCTTATCATTTTCTATAGTTCCACTGTCTGTGCTCAGTTGTCAGTTACTCAAATGACTGAACACATTTTTTTTAATAAGCCCATCTCTAAGTCATATAGAAAGTTAGAGTGAGTCCTGAGCAAGTTTCCAGTGAATAGATAACCTTACTCATAGCTTGTGTTCAGTATTGTCTTCAGTATCAAAGGGATGTCCTTCCACAAAGTCTTGGTCTTTCTTGGACTTTTTCTTCTCATTTTCAACCTTTTTCCTTTTACTACTGACACATCAAATCAAACTGGATCATGGAAGGCCATTCCTGTCACTTTTACTCTATGTCAAACTCATTTCTTGACAATAAGATCAGTCACTGAAAACATCCATAAGCTTATCCCTAAAATTCTGAGTTGCAACTCAAGTTACATCAACAAATATCTGTCAAGCATGCAAGAGAACACTTTGTAAGCACTGTGAAAACTCTAAGATGAGCTCATTGTACTCAAGGTGCTTACAACCTAGTTAACTCTGGAAAATCTAAGTGGCAGTAAGAGATTTCAGTCAAATATTAAAAATCATTGTTTAGAATAATCCTTCTCACTTCTTCCTTGCAGTCCTTTTAAACCAATTTAAGAACAACTTTCCACAGAAAGTTTGTTTGTCACCATACCCCAGTACACAGCATCCAGGAGATGCCTGTTGAGCTGATTTAGTGGAGTATAAAAAGCCAATATTTTGTACAAACAAATCTGAGTTAGAATTCAGATTCTCCATATCCTGATAAGTCTGTGACTTTGACAAGTGCATTTTTCTCAGCCTCGCCTTCCTCATCCATAAAACAGGCAAGGTGACATTTACCACATGAAGTGATGATGAGACAAATAAAGCAACATTTTCGTGTAATCAGCACAAAGATTTTTATAATGATTTTCCTTTACATTGAAATGTCTTTACTCAAGTCACTGGAGATTCTGTATCTTAGTAATTTTTCTGTTACTTGTTTCACTTCTACTCCCCTGTCCTGGGTGTTACATCCACTAAGAAAGAAAACACCTCTTAAAATCTGCAAAGTACATATGGCCAACTCCATCCACACTCACATACCTCCTCTGGAAAAGAATTAATTTTTAATCCTTTTAGGATGAATGATTTCTTCTGATGTTGTTAGTACCAGTGACAAACCCAGAAAAGTTCATACACATCACAGTAGCTAAAGTTGAAAAATCAGCCCCACTGTGTCTTTACTTCTAGTAAATAATCTCTCCACTAAAGAACTCTATTTTCGTCTCATTTTCACTTGTATTGCTAAGCAACACCCTGTACCCCCAGTCTTATTTCTGGTTCTGCATTTATTGTCACAGACACCTACAAAGTTACAGCCCACATACTGGAGTATTTTTAGGTTTCATTTGTGACCAGTCATATCTGCTATCAAGTATCTCAATTCACAATAATGATGCTTCCTACATGTAGAGAATTTATCTTCACTGGCAAACACATTGTGAACATTCTCACCCATTTAATGATTACTTAACTGTTCACTGAGGTTGCCTCTGGTGATCTCAGTGTGAAGGGAGATGGCTCACCTCAGAGCCCACCCCACAGGAGGTAAAAAGACTCAGAGCAAAGGTCCATTCCCAGGTCTCTCACTCCACCTACAATTTGGAGCCCTCTGACAAGTGATGGGGCTCAGTTTTCTTATCTGTAAAATGTAGAGAGTTTGCTTATTTCTAGGCATCTACCATTTACACACTACTTAACATTTCATGTCCCACAAGGAATTTTCTTGCTTCTGGCTGACTTGTGCCCTTTTTACAAGCAATTAATTTTGAAAAGTGAAACAAATAGAAATTTGACTTATGTTTTATAAAAACTGATGGAATATACAGATGAAGCCAGTATTTAGAAGAAGCTTTGCAAAAGAAAGAATTAAAAGAAGGTATTATTGACTCAACATTTTTATTTTACCTTTTAGCCCTGTCATACCCTGATCTTTAGGATCAGCAAATATCTAAGAATATTTAGAATATGCTGCCCACCAAGGAACAATAATTATAGTACCAGAGACTCAGAAAATCATGGGATTTTAAAGTCAAAGAGAACTTTGAGACCAAAAGGCCATAAGTCACAACTAAAGGAACATTTCACAGGAGGACTACAATTGGTGATACAGGATATGGCTGAGAATCAGGAATGTGGTCTGCAGGCTGCACCAAAATTCAGCTTCCTAAGTGGCCAGAAAACTATGCAGGAGAGCTCAGTTAGTCAGAAAAAGAAACTAGAGAGTGTAGCAAGAAGCTGAAATATATGTGCAACCGTAACCTCCCTAGTTTGTATATATGTGTTTATTTATATCCTATCTTGTTCCCAGAAAAGGGTTTAAGCAGTTTAATAGCCAAACAATACAACAGTTTAAATAAACTTTAAAAAGGAAGAAAAGTAAAACAGAGAATATATACAAGTAGGAGGTGTATTGATTCATAGTTTCTAGTGTTGCCGAGAAACACATTTATCCATTCTAAATAAGGAATTTCATTGTTATGGCAGAAGCATGGGGCGGCTCAGCACAGTGCCTGGCACACAACACATTCTGTGAGTTACTCTTCACGTTACTAATGTTGTTATTTGAAAATTAATGAATGTTATTTATTTCTTCTTCAAATAAGAGGTCAAACTTGCCCTGATGGGAAACTTCCTTCCTATCCTACCTACTTCCTCCCTACTTCCTTTCTGTCCCCAAATGCTCTAACTTTATGAAATAATAACTAAAAATATAAAGAGCCTTCTAGGTCTGGAGTCGGTATCTGTTACTCTTGGCAATACAGCCAGCTCCTAGCACAACTGTGGCCGCATTCCTCATCTTTTTTCCTGACTTCCTTCTTCTTCCCCTTTTCCTAGGGGTGCTATATGCCTAGGGCATCTCTTCAGCTCTGCTGCACCACCAGTATAGGATACTTCCATTACTCTGAAATGCACACACAAACTTCAAGTCCTGCAAGGGCTACATTTTCAAATGGATCAAAGCTTAAAAACAAAGGCATTAACTTTTTAAAGTATAAATCCAGTTGCCAGTGGGTAAAGGGCNCCTAGGGCATCTCTTCAACTCTGCTGCACCACCAGTATAGGATACTTCCATTACTCTGAAATGCACACACAAACTTCAAGTCCTGCAAGGGCTACATTTTCAAATGGATCAAAGCTTAAAAACAAAGGCATTAACTTTTTAAAGTATAAATCCAGTTGCCAGTGGGTAAAGGGCACAAGAAGTTTGCTTTTTCAGAGACAGAGATAGAGAAGAAACACTGAATCATCTCTCATTAAATACAGCACAAAGTTCAGAGTACCAGCTGAAAGTATAATCCAAGTATCATTACAGCACCCACATGGCAGATGTCATTTAAAATGAATCTGTATCCCCCTAGAACTGAGTTCCCTCACCAGATTTATGATTAATCTATCCAAAACTTTATTCCTTTTCTCATTTCACCTGTTCTCCCTCAGGACTGAGGATTATAAAAGTGGGGACTGAAACAAATCAGCACCCTGTAGGGCCCTCCCAGGTATAAGAGTTTCTCCATGTCCCTGTTTCTTGTTTGTAGAAAAAAGGATTTGGTCTCCTAGGCCTTCCTCTGGGATCCAAAGAGCAGACTCAGCAGTTAATGATGAGAACAATAGAGTCAAAGGACTACTGGTTCCTCCTGAAAGGATACAGATAACAATCTGATGCAATTTTTGAGTTGTCCTGCAAAAATTAAAATGCCGCACAGAGGAGGATGGTGATTACATGATAACCACAAGCACGTAAAATGTAAGACTGGTTGGAACAGGAATGTTGAGGACTAAGATTCCCCAAACATCACCCTGTTATCTCATCACCAACCAGTCAGAAGGTCCACAAGCTGATCAGACATCCTATGACCCTCTCCCTTGATATTGTCTTTAAAAACCCTTGCCTAAAAGCCACTGTAGAGTTCAGGTCTTTTGAGCCTGAGCAGCCCTGCTCTTGCTTCTTCAAACTGTTCAGTTGCTCAGTTGTGCCCAACTCTTTGCAACCCTATGGACTACAGCACACCACACTTCCCTGTCCTTCCCCATTGCCTGGAGCTTGCTGACACTCACGTCCACTGAGTCAGCAATGGCATCCAACTGTCTTGTGTCTGTCATCCATTCATCCTTGTGCCTTCTATCTTTCCCAGCACCAAGGTCTTTTCCAATGAGTCAGCTCTTCACAAAAGGTGGCCAAAGTATTCGAGCTTCAGCATCAGTCCTTCCAGTGAAAATTCAGGATTAATTTCCTTTGGGATTGACTGGTTTGATATCATTGCAGTCCAAGGGACTCTCAAGAGTCTCCTCCACCACAGTTCAAAACCATCAGTTCTTTGGCACTTAGCCTTCAATATGGTCCAACTCTCACATCCATACATGACTACTGGAAAAACCATAGCTTTGACTATAGGGACTTTTGTTGGCAAAATGATGGCTCTGCTTTTTAATATGCTGTTTGGGATGGTCATAGCTTTTCCTCCAAGGAATAAGTGTCATGGCTGCAGTCACCATCTGCAGTGACTTTGGAGCCCAAGAAAATAAAGTCTGTCACTGCTTCCATTGTTTCCTCATCTATTTGTCATGAAGTGATTGGACAGGATGACATGATCTTTGTTTTTTGAATTCTGAGTTTTAAGACAGCTTTTTCACTTTCCTCTTTCACTTTCATCAAGAGGCCCTTCAATTCCTCTTCACTTTCTGCCATACCGGTGGTATCTTCTGCATATATGAGGTTATTGATATTTCTCCCACCAATCTTGATTCCAGCTGTGCTTTATCCAGTCCAGCATTTCGCATGATGTACTCTGCATATAAGTTAAATAAGCAGGGTGACTATATATAGCCTTGACGTACTCCTTTCCCGATTTTGAACCAATCCATTGCTCCATGTCTGATTCTAACTGTTGCTTCTTGACCTGCATATGAGTTTCTCAGAAGGCAGGTAAGGTGGTCTGGTATTCCCATCTCTTGAAGAATTTTCCAGTTTGTTGTGATCCACACAGTCAATTTTAGTATAGTCAATAAAACAGAAGTAGATATTTTTCTATACTTCTCTTGCCTTTTCTATGATGGATATTAGCAATTTGATCTCTGGTTCATTTGCCTTTTCTAAATTCAGCTTGAACATCTGGAAGTTCTCGGTTCACATGTTGTTGAAGCCTAGCTTGGAGGATTTTGAGCATTACTTTGCAAGCATGTGAAATGAGTGCAATTATGCCATAGACTGAACATCTTTGGTATTGCCCTTCTTTGGGATTAGAATGAAAACTGACCTTTTCCAATCCTGTGGCCACTACTGACTTTTCCAAATTTGCTGTCTTATTGAGTGCAACACTTTTATGGCATCATCTTTTAGAATTTGAAATAACTCAGCTGGGATTCCATCACATTCACTAGCTTTGTTCATAGTGATGCTTCCTAAGGCCCACTTGACTTCAAACACCAGGATGTCTGACTCTAGGAGAGTTATCACACCATCGTGGTTATCCTTGTCATTAAGACCTTTTTTGTATGGTTCTTCTGTGTTTACTTGCCACCTCTTAATATCTTCTGCTTCTGTTAGGTCCATACCACTTCTGTCCTTTATTGTGCCCATCTTTGCATGAAATTTTCCCTTGGTATCTGTAATTTTCTTCAAAAGATCTCTAGTCTTTTTCATTCTATTGTTTTCCTCTTTCTTTGCATTGTTCACTTAAGAAGACTGCTTGGTGTACTGCAAATAAACCCTTATTTGCTATAAACACTCTGAGAGTTTGGCTTTCCACACCATGCACATACAACCTCTTGATTGATAATAAAAGACAATGTTGATTTCACAATTTTAAAAAATGAAAAATTTAAATCTATATTGAAAGGCTTAACTATTTAATATATAATAAAAATATTTAAAATTCCTTGGTTCACCTTGGCTATTCTCATTCTCCTTTTGATGACAATGCTGCTGCTGCTGCTAAGTCACTTCAGTCATGTCAGACTCTGTGTGACCCCATAGACGGCAGCCCACCAGGCTCCTCCGTCCCTGGGATTCTCCAGGCAAGAACACTGGAGTGGGTTGCCATTTCCTTCTCCAATGCATGAAAGTGAAAAGTGAAAGTGAAGTTGCAACCCCATGGACTGCAGCCTACCAGGCTCCTCCGTCCATGGGATTTTCCAAGCAAGAGTACTGAAGTGGGGTACTTCCCCTCAAACTGTCCAACTTAATCCCAAACAAAAGACATTCCTGAAACAGTGATTTCCTGGTCCCTTCTACTCTCTAAGACTCTTTCTCTATTCCTTAGCAAAATTAACATAACAGAAGGTCAGTTATGAGAAGATCCAGTTAAGAGAAGATCCAGCCCTGCTCTAAGGGTGCAATTAAGATTGCCACTGAAGAGAGCAAGAAAGATGATGGGATCTAGAGCAGGACCTCCCAGAACCAGGAGGAACCTCCCAAGACCATACAAGATGTTTTACTCATAGGGAAAAAATGTAACAATGAAATTACAGCCTTAATTTCATAAACAAATGGAAAGTAATGACAAGTAGTTGGAAGGAAAAAGCAGGAATCTTCTTTGGGAAAGAGCATGTAAATCCATACTTGAGCCTACATTTCAGGTAGTGTAGAAGCCAGTACATCTCAGAGCCTCAGAGCCTCAGAGCCTCAAGCAAGGTCAGGGCTGAGCTGTTAGACATCCTAAAAGGATTATCTCCACACACTCTTAAAACATTTATTCCAGTCTATATTTCCAAAGACAACTTTGACATCATGCTATCCTCTTGCCCTATAGATCTTTCGATGTCCACTGCCTTCCTTCTTCAGATGCCTTCTAGTGTTTTGCACATGTACACATTGCCACAGCTGCTTCAGATCACTATGAGACCCCTCAGCCAAGTGNACACTCTTAAAACATTTATTCCAGTCTATATTTCCAAAGACAACTTTGACATCATGCTATCCTCTTGCCCTATAGATCTTTCGATGTCCACTGCCTTCCTTCTTCAGATGCCTTCTAGTGTTTTGCACATGTACACATTGCCACAGCTGCTTCAGATCACTATGAGACCCCTCAGCCAAGTGTTTGTCTCAGGTGTAGAAGTAACAACCCCACCTTTACTTATTAGACAAGGACATCTTCCAGAGTTACCTGATACTGTCAAGGGCAAGAACACTGCTCTCTGAGGACATTAGGAGCTATTTTACATTATCACAACACAGAGCTATAGCTCAATTTGTCTAGACTTAAGCACCTGGAAATTTTATCCACTACAGAAAGCAGTATTTGGGGGCTTCCCAGGTGGCTCAGTGGCAAAGAATCCATCTGCCAAGCAGGAGACATGGGTTCAATCCTTGGGTCGGGAAGATCTCATGGAGAAGGGAATGGTTACCCATTGTAACATTCTTGCCTGGGAACGTCCACGGACAGAGGAGCCTGGTGTGCTACAGTCCATGGGGTCACAAAAAGTCAGACATGACTCAGTGACTAACCAGCCAACAAATGCCTGGAAATTTTACCCCCTCAAAAAGCTGTATTTAGTTGTGATGTCATTTAGCCATAGGTATACAACAATGTTTACCTTTTTTTCCATGTTTCTTTCATTTTTTCACATTGTCTTTTTGATGTCCAGTGGTTATATAAAGAACAAAGAATCATCTTTATTTCAGCAGAAAAGCAGCTCTTTGCAAACTTTATGCAAACGTGTTACAGCATAAAACGACATCAATTAAAAGAAATTCAATAACCACCAGCATTGAAACTAAAGAGCTTCCAAGATATAAACCAATACCTCTGTAGTTCAGGAGCTATTTCTACCCATAGTCATGTTAAAATCACCCAATATTGGTTTTCATTTCCAGTGATGATAGAGAAAGATAAAAATTAACCTCATTCCTATGGTAACAAGATAAATCTAGATAAAATATTATTTTTCTTTAGGACTAAGCAAGGAAATGCTGTTGAACTGAATTCCAGAGATAAAAGCTATCTTCCTAAGTGAGCAGAGAGTTTATCAGCTTCTATACCTGGGAACAGCATCTGATTTGGGTAAGAGCAGTGGGAGATCAGGTTTGCACTAGCCTGGGGACTTTGTAGAGGTGAGTACAGCATTGGAGTGACAGTACCAATTGGAATCTGAAAGAACCCAAAACATGAACACATCACTTGACCCAGTAACTCTCCACCCCAGATGCACCAGTAAATGCAGGACTATGAAGTAGGGAAAAAAACGGTAATCTTACACATGTTGAAAGCCTCAATCCTATGACCCTGCCAGAAATGAACATAAAGGTAGACCAACATCATCTGGTGTTACAGTCTAATCCCATCCCAGAGGAACTACTGGACAGGTCAAAGAGACAATACTGGTACAGGAGATTGGGGTTTCGGTTTAACAGAGAAGAATTCAAGTTGCTACCTGTCCAGTACAACTAGATCGCAGGATGAATCTAAACGATTAGCCCCTTAACCTAAACATATTATGGATGAAGGCCTTCATGCTTTAGAAACTATATAAAACAAAAAGAAACACACAAAAAAATAGCTGGGATATGAAAGCATCCTAAATTTCCATCAGTAGAGAAATGGATAAAGAAGATGTGGCTCATATGTAAATGGAATATTACTCAGCCTTAAAAAGGGATGAAATTGTGCCATCTGCAGACACATGGATGGACACAGGGACTGTCAGGCAGAGTGTAGTGAGTCAGAAAGAGAAAAATAAATATCGTACATTAATGCATAGATGTAGAATCTAGAGAAGGGAGAAGGCAATGGCACCCCACTCCAGTACTCTTGCCTGGAAAATCCCATGGACAGAGGAGCCTGGTAGGCTGCAGACCATGGGGTCACTAGGAGTTGGACATGACTGAGCGACTTCACTTTCACTTTTCACTTTCATGCATTGGAGAAGGAAATGGCAACCCACTTCAGTATTCTTGCCTGGAGGATCCCAGGGACAGGGAAGCCTGGTGGGCTGCCGGTGCACAGAGTTGGACACAACTGAAGTGACTTAGCAGCAGCAGCAGAATCTAGAGAAAGGGCACAGATGAACCTATCTGCAAAGCAAAAATAGAGACACATAGAACAAACATACGGACACTGCCGGGAGCCAGCGTGGGAATCCCACCCGTGAAACAGTCACGTGGCAGAAATCCGATGGGCAAGGCGATTCGGATTTTGGAGTTTCTCCCTGGCATTTCCTGAGCATGTACCTAGAAAATAAGAATTTGCCTGACATTGTACTTTTTTCTAATTCTTCTGACATTCTCTGGAAAAAGTTAATTCAAGGCTTTAGTCTTCTGCATTTGAAAGGAATGTTTCAGCTCAACCCCCTCTAATAAAGCTCTAACTTAAATGCTCTCATTTGCCTAACAGTTTCCCCGGAACTTTTGCAGCTTGTGAATTCCTTACAGCCCCCAACTGCGAGGGACACAAAGCTTGAAGTATCTTAAAGCTACTTTTAAGAGCAAAAAACATATTGGTGACANAATAAAGCTCTAACTTAAATGCTCTCATTTGCCTAACAGTTTCCCCGGAACTTTTGCAGCTTGTGAATTCCTTACAGCCCCCAACTGCGAGGGACACAAAGCTTGAAGTATCTTAAAGCTACTTTTAAGAGCAAAAAACATATTGGTGACAGGATTTCACTGTTGACTCAATAATAGCTGCCAGACCTCCTTATTCTTTGTCTTTTGGGCACCCAGGAAGATGTTAATCAATGTAAACGGGATATGGGAAAAGATATATAGTAGTTTTGATGTTAGCAATGCTGGACTTTTGAGTTAATTACCTTTCCTTTGTTATAAATCACTGTACTCCTCTTGTTACAAATTGCTATGTAGGAATGTAACTTTATTTAGTGCTTTCTGGGAATGGCACCAGACTTTGGGAAGAACAACACTTTTAACACAAATAAGTCTTCTGGTTAACAAACCCTTATCAGAAAAGAGCCATAAAATGTTAATTGGCCCTTTTGGCCTGAAGATGATGTAAATCACCTAAGACTTGTGTATACAATTACCTATGCAGAGAGAAAAGCCTGGTTTTTGATAAGAGTTTGGGCTGCTAACACTGCATAAATTTGTATTACCCCTTGATCTCTATGTACAATCAGAAAAG